>VUQI01008636.1:2220-25942 GCA_015106735.1 Paratilapia polleni | reverse complement strand
CTAATTAGGCGTGATTCACGGTAAAGGAAGGGGAAAGAGAGGAATGTGAATAAATTGAGACCAGGAGGAGGAGAGAAACGAGCGACAGACTGGTGATTAATGTGAAGGCTGTGATGCACGTCAACGGGGAGACAAATGAAAGGATGGGGAGAGGTTTTCTTTGAAAGGAAAAAAGACGACGCAGTATAGTAACATTTGAGCCTCTTAAACACAGTTAGACCCATACGCACAGCACTCTGTTTTCACTGATATTAATCACTAAGTATATTTTCATGTTTGCAATAAGCAAGGTTATTTTCAGTTTACAATTATTTGTTGTGACCCTTTGGTTTAAATATATCTATGAATATTGTTCTATTTTAATTGAGATAATCTTGTGAAGCCTGAAAATGATATGTGATTGAGTAGTTAATGAGTATAAAAGCAAAGACTAGAGGAATGTTTAAAGTAATAACTCAGATTATGCATAATATATATATTTTTTCTATTTTATTTTTAAATTTGAAAATAAAATATTAATAATAATAATATAAATGAGCCCACACATTAAGTCTGGGTCCACACCTGGTGAGCTCTGAACTGTGGGATATATTTTAGAGCATCCAGTATTGTTAAAATATTAAAAATGGACCCAAACTGCTAAAATAATTTTTAAAAAGCATCCTAAAAATAACCTAAGATAGCTGCAGAATAAGTTTGACTTTGACTTATCAGTGTAGAGAGTAATCATTTTATCTCTACTTGTATTTACTGTTGAGGAGTAACACAGCAAGAGTAAGAAGTAGAATAGCACCGTAAATATGGTGTGGCAGGGTGATAAAATACATATATAATACAGTGCAATACTAATGTGATCTTTGCTATAACACTGAATTATGTTGGGCCTGTTTTACTCATGCTTTTTCTCACAGCACACCGTATAAAGAAACACCCAGAGCATGCAGGGAAGGCTGATTAAAAATGTCTCTATGTTATGCGCTGCATCAGAGGACTAGCTTCTAAGTGGTTAGTGTGTTGAGCTGTCCTGCAGCTGACCAGTTGAATACTTAATTACTGTAAGTGCCTTGATGAGGTAAGTGAGTGAGCTGGTTGTTGCTTAATTTCCAAGCCAGGGTTGGCTCTAAGTTGCTCCATCTGAGCCCCGCTGAATCAAAGTCATCCAGTCACTAAGCTGCTGTATTGACTGACTGAGCAACTGCCTGTCTTGCTGGCTGGCTACAGCTCCTTCAGCAATCAGCAGCGCTCCTCTGGTTCGGCTGCTGTACTAATTGATGGAGGAAACGCAGGAGTCCTCGCCTCCAGCACTAATAGGAGGCTCACTCTTTCTCTGTCTGACTCACCTCATTATAAAGCACAGAATGTGGGAAGGTCAGAGGAAGTGTTGCACAGGAACTATTGTTCCCTTAGTATTGCTTCTCAATGGGAAACGGGTGCTTCAAATGTAGCATTTTTAGAGCAAATTGTATCTCATAGGTCATATGTAAATGATGGGCGGTGTGCAGTTGTCTGTTTAGCCCATGCTGTTACTGTGTCCCAGTGGCATGGTGGCAACTGGCAGGACTGGGAAACATAGCGGTGGGCTGGTAATGTTAGCTAACACAACTGAACACAGTGGGCTGAGCTGACAGTTTCAGGCTGCTTTTGCACACCAGTCAGGTTGCAATCATGTCTGCAGAAGGAGAGTAAAGTGACACAGTCCCACCTTGACCTGACTTGTTAAGAGATAGTGAGTATCCTGCTGAATTCTGAGTCCTGTACAGAAAAGAGGGAAGAGGGAGGAAGAAAATAGAAAAAAGATGCAAAGATATGGATTAAACAAATCCTGGATGCAGCCAAGAGCATTAATGGTCCACATAGATTCTTTGGTTGGGAGCAGTGCAAGTGTAAATGAATTAGTCAGAAAACTATTGCTGTAGCAGAAAATAACATTTCCAATTGGGTGCAGATCAGACTTGTTTGACAGTGCTGACCCCAGTACTACTACTTCTAATAATAATAATAATAATAATAATAATAATATTAAGAGGTAGAGGATGCTGAAATACAAACCTGTTTCCAAAAATGTTGGGACACTGTATAAATGTAAATTAAAAACAGAATGCAGTGATTTGCAAACCATTTAAAGCCTATGCTTTACTAAAATAGTACAAAGAACATATCAAATCTATTTTTTGAATTGAATAATTGAATAAAAAAAGTTATGCAATGCTAAAAAAAAATCAGTTAGTGGAATATCTCACATCTAATTAGCGTAATTGGTAACACAATTGGGTATAAAAAGAGCATCTCAGAGTGGGGACTTTTTAAAATAAAGCTGTGGAGGGTTTAACCACTCTGTGAAGGACCATGTGTACAAACAGTCCAACAATTTCACTATAAAGTTTCTCAAAGTAAAACTCCAAAGAATGTGCTTATTTCATCATCTAGAGTACATTATATCATTAAAAGATTTAAAGAATCCAGTACGCAAGGAACAAGAATCGAAACCAATAATGATATTGCACACGGTGTGCATATACTACGCATCTGTGAAGGCACCATCAATGCTCAACTACTGTCAGGTTTGATGCAACGTATGCTGCAATCCATACCACATTTTTTCTGGGAAAGACCAGAAAAAAAAAGGTTTCAGCAAAACAATGCTAAACTATGTCCCGCGAGAATTCCAGCAGCATGGTATAAACATTTCATAGATAACAAAATAGCAGTGCAGTTGTGAAAATATAAATGAAAAAAATGTCCTTACAAATACGACATAGTTTATTCTCTCTTTTTTCAGTGCTCTCCTTATGAATAAGCAAATCATTAATTATGAATGATTTATTTATTAAATTATTTCAAATTAGAAATGCTACTGTTGTTTTGTAATAAATTCACATATCTTCCATGTACGTTAATGGCATTTAATTTACTATGATAGTACCAAGGTATACTAATAGATTTAATAGTGCAAGTATCTCATTGAGTTTAAACCATGAACCATGGTTCTGTGAGGTTATTAGCATTAAAGAGAGGAATGCAAAATCAAGCAAAAATAGGCCTGTAACAGCTGCTGCAGACAACATGTGAGAGTTAGTGGTGTGCAGATCGATACTGAAATATCTATATTTCCGATACAAGATATTTATGTACTAGAATCAATTCTCATATTAAAATATCAATATTTTAGTAATTTGGGGCAAATGTGTAGTTTATCATTTGCGAGACGATCATTTAGACGAGATCCCGATAGAGGAACTACTTCTTCCTCTGCCTGTCATAGTCATATGCGAAATACGGCTGTATAAATGCATGAAAGCATGAGTCGCAGTGCGCCGCTGTGCTCACTCACTCAGGTGACAACAATGGCTGAGCGTAAGCGGAGTCATATATGGAGCTATTTCAGCTCCACAAACAGCCACAAACAACCTATGAATGAGGAAAAGTGTGAATGTTGAATGTTTTTGTTGAAATGTTCAGGCAAGTATTTAGTATTTATGTTAAATGACAAGATATACATGTTCAAATAGCATCAATTAGCAACTTTTCAGTTTGTTTTTTTTTAGGGATTTTTTTTTGTATGATAATTCTTCATAATTAAACAATAAGAACAAGTAGTCTGATGTCTTGTATTCATTATAAAGCTATAATTTAAAATACGCTACTTTTTATTTTGATTTTCCAAACACATTAAGTTTTTGTACAAAGTATGGGTATCAGATCAGTATTGTCGATACCACCCTGTATTTTACTTGGTATTGGATCAGAAAGGAAATCAGTGGTATTGTACATCACTGGTGAGAGTCCATGTTTGATTTGAAGTTATGTTTTCAGAAGCTACATTTTTTTTGTCAGTTGACTGTTGTGTGTTGATTATAGCTATCCCACTGATGGCACTATAATGACATGAAGCACAGTTTTCAGTCGTGGAATTGATCTTCACCACAGTGACTCACTGAATTTGTTTCTTTTCTGTACTTTGGGGGTCACATTCATGGCTCCTGTCTGTCATGCATAATACCCACAATGCCTCTGGTTTTTGTGATCCACAGCAAAGTTCGGCCGAGTGCGTTCATTGAGAGTGAGGCTCTTCAGCCGTCAGCTCCGGGGAGTGATGAGTGTTCCTTTTCTAGGTCACTGGTTATGCGATGCGCTGAGCCACTGGGATCCCCCTCATATTCCTCTTCTCCCACTGCAGGAGAAGCCAGCTACATCTCCAATTAAACCGCCCTCCACTGGCTACACCCATCCGCCATCGGATCTGGAGCAGTCATCTCGCATTCAGACGTCTTCCCTCACGCTCCGTACTCAGAGTCCCTGAAGATGCCGGGGAGAGACAAGGAAAGATTGTTTCCTGATTGCCGGCAAGAGGAAAAGGGGGGAAGGTTTTTGAAATATTTAACAGCGACGCGGCCTCGCTGCAATGAGGAGATTTTGTTTTGTTTTATATTTGATGCTGGTAAACTTTGGAGGTACACAGCTCTTCCATTTAAATCACAGAGATGTCACAGTCAATGACAATTCACCGTGACTCCAAGCACAAGTTTTTCAATGCTGGGGGTAAGACGGGGGAATGTTTACATGGCATCTGCTCATGGGGGAGAGCTCTAATTTATGCAGCAAGTTGCTGTTTAATTTAAGGAGCAGAGCTTTGAAACTTGATAAAAATCTGTAGGATCAGGATTTGCACAATGTTGTGTCCAAGATCATAAGGCTCCTCACATGGCTCAGCAAACCTTTTTGGTAAAAGCGACACTTTGAGATTGAGAACAAATTTATTGTTGATACTGATAGAGAATAAACAGAAAAGAAGAATAAAACAGTAGAGGTTTCTTTCCAGACACCACTTTGATTTATATTATCCTAATTATAATTAATTAAAAACACTTTTCAGCTCCATTTTGCTCTCCAGCATCTCCTTAGATAAAGCTCTAGCCACACGGCTAGATGTTCACCAACTACTTGTCTCCAGCTTTGTTGCTCTGGTGTTGTTTTTCCAGAGAGCAGTGAAGGTGAACTAAAACAATAAAGCTGTAGGCTGTAAAACCAAATCAGTGAGCTGAAAGGTGTTACATAAAGTTCTATAGTAATGAGGGGAACTTTTACATTGCACTTAACTATTGGACTCTGTTAATAAAAGTAGCAGCTTCAAATAATCTTTTGCTAATGTAAAAAGACCTTTGCTATGTTTCTAGCACCTGTTCAGTCATTAAAGTTTTATGCAGCTTCAAAGCTTCCTCCACACTTCCAGGCAAGGCTGAATTACCAACCAGGCAATATGAGCAACTGCCAAGGGATCTTGCACCCTCAAAATTTACCAAATCCCACTGGTTTGGGATTTTTATTAGTTATGAATGTGTTTAGTTAAATAGGTTATTTGCACCACTTAAGTACATTCTCAAGTGAGGTTAGTTCTGCATTATTAGGTAATTATTTTGCTTTTTCTAAGAAAAGTTGCAAAAACATATTAGGTATTGTTTCATCAGAGGTGTGGCTGTGTAATGGGAACTAGAAGGCAGCATGTGAGGGATAATGGGGGCCTATAGTAAATTTATACCCTGGGGCCCCTAAAAAGCTTAATCCAGCCATGTTCCAAGAATTCAATTCTGATTAGTAAATCCGTTATTTCTTTCTCTGCTTTTGGCTCCAAAAGTATAGTCAGTAAGAAATGTTTCCTATCTTTATGGAATTAAACTTTAAAATGCTCACGAGGAACTGCAGATTTTCCTCCATACTGCTAAAACTTCCACAGTACCAAGAAACAATACAAAAAACATGAGCTCACTGGGAGCTACAACTCTGCGTGGTTCCTTTAGGTGTTAGTTCATGCAGGCCAGAAAGTGAAGCTCAGTGTAGCCCAGGCAGATCAGCTGATCTCAGTGCTATCCCACATTAGCTTTAGCTGGAGAATTTTAACTTTAAGCAGTCTGAGAGCAGGTCAATTCTCTTAATATAACAAGATATGCTTGCTCACTCCTATTACAATTCTCTTCTGAATTACAGATTGAACACTGCTATAAGTTAATTTAGTACTTAATTGTTATTTCCTGGAATGGGAGGAGCTTCTGACTATACAGGCAGGAATTGCAGCTCCTCTCCAGACATTGTGTGTCAGGCCACAGCAGTGAACAGGCCACAGTGGTTGTATTGCCAGGTTGTACTGAAATGGGGGAATAGTTGGTGCGACTGCTTCCTCAGTTGTTCGTTTTAGATTTGGATCGCCATCTTTAAATTGGAGATTTCTAATTATTTTTCTTTTTTTTTTCACTAGTTTAATTCTTTTAGCTTGAGTTTTTATTTAGTTTGATGTTATCTACACTGTAAATATGGCAAACCGATTCACTGCTGTGAAGACAAAGGGAAATATAAAGAAGACTGAACTGTTGAATTCTTTAAAAGCTTTTATTTCTGCCTCTGCTGCTCAGCCATCCCTCACAAGGTGTGCTATTTAAGCTGCTTTACCCAGCACAGAGCTACATCTGCAAATCGATTTGCAACCATAGCCAGTATAAAAGATGGATGTGCCCACTGATGTACCCATTGGTTTTGCACTCCACATTGTGAAGCCTCAAAGTTGCTGTTTTGGGTGCTGCCATGATGGGGTTTTTTAAGGCAGAAATTACCTTTTAGGAAAGAGAGTGGAGTGCTAATTTATTAGCTAACACTAGTTAATTGTATGGGTGGAAAAAACAGACACACATATCAGCTTATTAGTGAGCAGATAAGCAGAATAATAAAATACTAAACTAATACCAAAACTGAAGGACAAATTTCTCTGACGGCCTGTATCACACACCACGCCATAATATGAGTCAGATAATCCATTACAATGCTCCAAAAGTCTCCAACAGCACACACACAATGAAGAGGTCCAGTTTAATTACTCAAATTAGTTGCTTACAGAAGCTACAGCCGCCTGGGTCAGGACCTACTGTATGTCAATCACACCATGCCCCTTATCCAGTTATCCAGGTGGATGAGTTATAAAAAATTCACCCCGCTCAGAGTTTTTATGAAGGGGGAAACTATCCATAGAGGCCAAAACAGTTTTTTTGTATCTGGCTGTAAATATGCTTTTTAGTACTGTGCTCCACCTGTTACGTGCTCCACATGTGTGCGTGGAGGGGCGGAGAGGTCCCAGAACAGAACATTGCTGGCAAATATATACTATTGCAGATGAAAATAACAATCTTTCTTTTGACTTCTGAATTAGATAACCTGATAATAATAATAAAGTCATCTGATCTGCAGCTGTACAGCTAACTGTATATATTGCTGAGTGAATCAGGGTCTTTCTGTAACCACAGTGACATCTCTTTCCTGCTGGAGGAGGAAAGTGGGTGGCACAGTGTGTACCTGTTTATCTACACCCTCCCCCTCAATGCAGGGCCTTCCACAGGCGACAGGTGACTTGTGGTAGACTGACTCATGAAACTGGGGTGTTTTTAACTAAAGAACACAACATCACCTTTTTGTGACTTGAAAACTGGTTGCACTCTGAAATCATCATAATTGAAAAGTCATGCATGTTCATAGGGAATCAAACTTTGTATCAAACAGCACTAATAGTCTGTAAAGAACCATTGTATTGTTAATTGTATTGTTAATTAAAATCCATCCTGAAAACAGAGCGAGGCCCTGGGAAAGTTGTGAAACAAGAATGTCTACAGCTCCACTGTTGCCTCAAGAACTAGAGTCTCTATCCTCTATTCACCTCAGCTAACCTGCAGGAACAGATGTCTCTCCTACACACCATTTGGAGTGGGCCACTTCTTCTTCTTCTTTTTTTGTTTTTTTTGTTTTAAATCGCCTAATTGTTATTCATTTTGGAACAGCTTCAGATGTTTGCTCAGCTTCAATTCACTTAAACTACCTGCACTCCAAAAGTCGACTCAAACACTGTTTGACAAGGCCTGTGGCAAACTTTCTCCTTTGAACGTCTGTCTGTACTGACTTCATTAGTAAACTCCTGTTTTACAGTCACACTTGGCCTTGGGTCATAGGACTGATAGGACAATTGTGTATTGACTTGGAGTAAAATTATATCTTGAGTTTTAACTGTTCGATTATATGGATCTGTAATACACATATCCAATATAAAACAACAAAATGCATAACTAAGATTGCAGTTTTACCTGTGTTATACATTTTGTTTGACACAAAGATAATACTGAACACAATTAATTGAACTCATTATGGAGCTGATTAGTTACTCAGCCCTAAGCAGCAGTGGAAAGTAACATATATGGAACACAAAGCACATTTACGCAAGTAAATATCGAATACTAGATAGCACTTTTTAAGAAGTCAAAAGAGACTTCTAGGACTAAAGAATAGTTACTTAAAGCTGCAGTAGGCAGATATCTGGAAAAGAAAAAAAGGTAGAATTTCAAAATGCAGTCTTCTTCTGCAGCTCTGTCCTTCCTGTTGTAAATTCCTACCAAGAGAAGAGCACAGCCATATGCAAGCACTTTATACACATTGCAAGTTATCAAGCTGAAAGGCCACCAGACATTTGGCTTCACATGGGACTCAAACCCTGGTCTCCTGGGTGAAAGTCCTCTGTTTAACTCATGTAGCCACAACATCCTGTTCCCCCTGTAGACTGTGTTGCTCTTTATACTACCTCACCTCACCTGATTTGCTAAAATATCTCCCAGTTAAAGACTAAACACAGAGCTCAGAGGTGCTCAAGTCTAGGTTTCTCTCAGACCACTTTAATTGCAACATGCTAAAAGTTTATTATTATGGATATTTGACCAGTGGTGATGAAAGAATTACTGCCTCCACCAACTATAATATCATTTTAATAAGACTTTTTTCCCCTTAATGAAAAACATGAGCATGTAATAAAATATTACATTTTTAACTGCACAAAATAGTTAGAGCTCCACCTTAATCAACTAGAATTTTAAAATGATTATGATAATGAACACTGGTAGCAAGTATCATTTTGAGTGTACTTGTATATTTGTATAGTTTGCTAGTTCTACTTTAGTAAATAATCTGAATATACGTATACTATCATTCACACTGGGCTGGGTAGCGATTATAGAATAATAATAAATCACACAATATCCCTCAGGTTTTTGGTACTGCAAATCTCATTTTGATTGCTCAGAATGAGTGTTTTTTTTTTTTTTTTCCTGTGATCAAACACTCTTATTGCTATGCTAGAAATATCTCAACATGGTGTCATGTCAACTGCTTTGGGCCAATTATGCACAGGAATTTAAAAAAGCAAAACAACACAAAACGCCCACACGCAGAAAAGTGAACCCACAAACGTGAGCGCCTTTAATAATGCACACCTTTAAGGAACCTGCACAGCACAACATGTTACAGCTGCACTCCAAACAGCCTGAATCCTCGTCTCCCCTATTAGAGAGGCTGCACGGCTGTGGTAGCAGCAGAGATGAAGGGCCATCAGGGGAATTCATCCATCCATCCATCCATCCTGCCGCATTAGGAGGAGGCTGTTTTATCAACAGCCTCTGAGGCAAGAGCAGGGGTTTCTCATCTAAATATTAATAATGCCTCACTGGTGCATCCACACACATATATATAAAAAACAAGAGGGGACAAGTGTGAAAGGGGCAAATCTAATTAAAAAGCTGGGTAATAACTTGAGCATTTTGTTATCATCCTAACGTGACGGCCTCGGCCGTGACAGCTCAGAGCAGGTCCACAGCAGACGAACAGAAAGCCAGGAGGAGTGCGCTGTCACAGGCTGAATGGACTGAAAGTGAGAGCAACATTGTATTCACATCCACTTATAGTAAGCATAGCATTGTATGAGCAGGCTCTGATTTGTTTGGAAAAAAAAACTTTATGTGCCTAAACCTAGATAATGGCTTTTTCCATTTACGAGCCACACATTATGCTAATATGATATGCATATATCTGGCATTTACTTGAAGTGTTTGTCTTTGTACTTGACAGTAGATGTGTGTGTGTGTGTGTGTGTGTGTGTGTGTGTGTGTGTGTGTGTGTAGGTTGCATGCCCAGTTTCACTCTTGTTTTTGGGCCATTGATAATTCTTCCATTTACTAACTGGAAAATAGCTAATTAAAACCCACTTCAGCTAACAGGCTGTCTGGGACAACGCTAATGTCGCTGTGTGCTAATGCCTGCTTGCCATTTCCGCTCCCCTACACCGTAATCAGTGACTGTTACCCACCTCCCCTCGCTGCACATAATGATTCAGATGCAGGGAATACTGCACTGTAAGTGCATACAGTCATAGAAGGATTATTGTTAGTGTATTTTTGCTATCACCTGTTATTTCATTACAGTCACAGAGTTCTTTAGCATTTAAACAGGTATTGTCTCATTGCTTGTATAAGGAATGCATATGGGCACGTTACAAAATTAACTGTCTCTTGATTGTTTGTTCTAATGACTATGTGTTACTGTAGAGAGAAAAGACCTCTGCAAGCACAGTAACCCCAAAAGACTGCTGCTTTAAATGGATTTTTAGCTCTAAATGTGGGGGAGAAAAAAACAAAGAAAAGAAAAATGGCATCCCAAAATAGCACCAAATCATTCAGTGTTAGTGTGCCTCAGAATAAATTGAATAAAGGGTTTAGGATTCTGTGAATTCATTTTGGAAAACAATGCAGGAGCCAAGTCAGAATTTTAGGAATACTGGGGTAATTTATCCACGTCTGTTGATGTAAAATGCAAAATACATCTCCAGGGTCACAAGATGATTGACAGGTTAAGAGACAGACCTGGCTATTTCTGTTATGCTTTACTGCATTTATTGTTTTTCTTTTGGCTTGTGAAACACTGGCTATTTTACTCTGTTCTGTCCACATTAGGGCCAAAAACCAAAGACACAGGCAGACAGTACTTCATGTTAAAAGCGTACTCCATAAATTTCATATCAAACTTCCATAAAAACTAAACAACTTACAAGAGATACTTTTTAAAAATGTATTCACAACAATCCATAAACAAGGGATGGTGCATATCTCCTGATGCAAGTCAGTAGCATTTTTCTTAATATGGTTCCAGCTCAGTGTATTTATTTTAAGCTCCAAACCTCTGCTTTGATAAATTAGCCAGTATAATCCCCTTTAACTCATATTATATTATGATATCACAACCTGATCTTTCAGCATAAAATCACTCATTTAATGTACACCCACATCCCACCTCTAACCCCCTCTAAATGTCATATGTAGTTTAATATATTATTCATGAAAAATACCTACCTTGTGTTAATCTCTAAATCATAAAATGCAATGTTTTCTTCAAGCTGTTAAAAGCTTTTCAATTTAAAGAAAGTAATCTCAGCTGCAGCCCTCAATAATCCCTTTATTGTTCCACTTATACTACCATCACATTCTCCAAGATTTTTACAGGTAAGGAATGCCCGCTTCATAATTACACATATTTTATTTGTTGGAATAATAATATTATCACATCACATAAGTGTTGAATATAGACACTGCGGTAACTGTGAAGTTTTTACTGCGAGAAACATATGGTGTCTTGCTAATTTCCTTAAGAGAGAAAGCACAGTGTCTCCACACAGAGTCAGTTTGATTTAACTCAGCAAATTGAAGAACCTCGTTAAAGAAGACCCTGCATGAGCATACATGAATGCAACAGCTAAGAGAATAGATCATTTGTTTAGAAAATCAGGTATTGTTTTCTGGCATTTCTCTGTTACCGCGGCTCGGGCCCCCAGAGGCTGTGAGAGGAAATGCACAGAGCCTGTGCTGCTTTTGTTAATTAAAGCTGTCAATCAGGAATCTGAGTATTTCTTTTTTTTTTTTTCTATTTTTCTCTCTCTGGATCCGTTTGTGTCACTCAGATCAAAGCCGTGATGAAAAGAGAAGCCCATTTCTTCAAGTAAACAAGAGAATTTTTCATGTCTATTTAATGCAGCACTCTTTAATGCAAACTTTTGGTGTGTTCAAAGTTTTTTTTTCTTTCCGCTGCAATATTATTTCTTCATCTTTTATTCATCTCTTTTCTCTCAGTAGGTTCAGCCACTAGCAAAATCATTTGGATTCATTACACAGTACTTGTAGCACAAAGAAATATTGTTTTCTTTGCTCTGAAAGACTCGAGAAAGAGCAAGTTATTTGAAAGCTGTGATATATCAGCCAATATAATCCTCTTTAACTCAAAATTAACTTTAATCTGAAGGTGATTTTGAATTACTCATTTTTGTTCCAAATAACTTGCGTTATTCTACCTGAAATACGGTCGACGTTTGTGCATGAATATCAGGCTTCTTCTCCCTGATTCTCTTATAGCATTCATATGAAACTGGAAGCAGACTCAGTGTTAAATCTATTAGCATGGATAGAAAAATGACGACTAGATTTTATGTCAACAAAGCAGGACTCGCCAGTCATTACCTTGACAGTCAAGGTGATCAAATGAATTTTAGAGAACAGCAAAAAGAAAACACACACATTTGGTGTGAATTTAATGCAGAAAGAGAAAGAGAAGAAGAAAGGCCTCCAGGTGAAAAGCATATTTGTGTAGACACTTTGAATCTATGAATGCATGTGAAGGTGTTGGTATATGCACGTCTTGTGTGTGTGTATTTGTGCATGTTTAAATTTGGCAAGTTAGACATAAAGTGAGAGACTTTGGGGAGGGTGGACATATAGTCTGTTGAAAAGGGTGTAACTTGACCATATAGTAAAACATAGATGTACTGTAAAACTGTATATAAGGCTTTTTTCATTGAGCACTGCACACTGGCATGCTGTATTTATCAAAAAATGAATAATAATAATTCTAAAGAAGAGAAAATTGGCGTGATGTATATTGGCATGATTTGAAAGGATGTGAAGTACAATACAAGAACAGATCGCAGAAAAAGTGCTTTTTTTTTATGTCTCTTACAGAGTTCCCAGGTGACAGCTTGCCTGTCCGTGGAGCCCAGCAGGTGTGTGTCTGTGTGTAAGTGGAGGTATACAATTTCAACCCACCCAGTCAGAGGCAGGTAGGGATCCAAGTAGACAATCAGCTTCAGCCCACTGAAGCAGCTCCTATTGATTAGCTGTGGACCTCTGTGTCTATGTGAACCCTGCTACATGTACTAGGACCCCAAACAGAGTAAAGCTGACCCTTATGGTATTCTGTTGGATGTATCTCCTCAATCCTGTAAAGCATGCGGTACTGTAAACACAATTAGAGAAACCTGAAAGGTAAATAAAGTTATATAAGCACTGATACACAAGGAGGAAAAAAAAACAGGAAAAAAAATGCCTTTATTTCCAGATTAACTGTGAATGTGTACTGTGTGTATCCCCTTTGAGAAGGTGCGTGGTCAAAACAACAAAAAAAGCCTAAGCCAAACCAAACTGGAAAAAAGACACAGATGTAGACAGGTAGCAAGGTGGTGTGATGGTTAGCACTGTTGCCTCGCAGCAAAACAGTCCTGGGTTTGAATCCTCCAGCTGACTGGGGCCTTTATCCATGGAATTTGCATGTTCTCTCTGGGTACTCTAGCTTTCTCCCACAGTCTAAAGATGTGTGTGGGTTTAGGTTAATTGGCAATTCTAAACTGGCTGTGAGTATGAACAGTTCTATGTGATAGACTGGTGGGTTAGGCTCCATTTTCTTCCGCTTGGATAAGTGGAACAGCACCTCAGATAGCCCCATTAGGGACGTATACACTGAAGAACAGGCATATCAAATTGTCATCATCTCCAGGTAGTGAACCATTTTACTCAGCTGCTAACTTCATAAAGATGGTGTCTGGACCAACACAAATAGCAGTGATTCATATCAGTTACATAAAGTTTCCATTTGTGATGCTGATGCCCAACTCAGTTGAAAGAGTAATTTCAGATAAGACCAGTCATTATTTATTTATTTATTTGTTTATTTTTTTGGCAATGAACTGGAAAGAGGTTGACAAGAAATGGCCTCCTTTTGGATCCTCATCTTTGCAGGTATCTACAAATGAAAACGGTATGAAATGGGACTCTGTGGAATGCTGAGACTGTTTTTTCGAGCAACAATGTTATTGCAGACCTTCCACACACTTTCAACGGTAATCAGGTTTGATAACCTGGAAAGAACAGCTGTAAGACACCAAAGAGGCAAGTTGGCGGGAATAAGCATTGTGTGAGAAAAATGGGGGGAGTGCCTTTCATGTCTGTACAACCCTGGGTCCAAGGTGACAGCTGTTGAGCACCTTTTAGGGATTTAGAGGTCAGTTCCATTTCAGTATGTACATGTCAGCTGACTGATGTGCAATCAAAATTTGGGATGTTTGTGTTGCTGCTTCATCTCATGCATGGAACAGGGATGGTGTGATTTACCAGTATTAACCATGATAATTAAAAATGAAAATTTCTTATTGTGTCAAAAACATGCATGATATTACTGTAAACAATCTAGCAGCATGAAGTCATGCTTACAGATTCACTTTTCAGTTTTTCATGGCTATACTAAGATCAGATAATAAGACAAGAAATATTTTATTTATTCCATATAAATTCTTTTGTTACAGCATTTGAAATGTTGATTAAATAATAATAATAATAATAATAATAATATATTCATATATATCTCAATATATGTATGTATGTATGTATCTATATATATATATATATATATATATGTGTGTACGTGTGTGTGTGTGTGTGTGTGTACAGAGAGAGAGTGAGAGAGAGAGCAGAGTCTGTTGGTATCACCAGCTCTGATGCTGCTCCCCCAGCCAACTACAGCAAGGTACACTGGACTTGCCACAAGTGACTGATAGAAAATCTCCATTATTTTGTTGCACATGTTGAAGGATCTTAGCTTCCTTAGGAAACAGAGCCCGCTCATCTCCTTTTTGCATACAGCCTCTGTGTTGGTCTTCCAGTTCAGCCTGTTGTCAATGTGGACACCCAGGTACTTGCACTCCTCAACCACATTAACATCTTGACCCAGGATAGACACGGGCAGTGTAGCCGTCCTCTTCCTTCTGAAGTCGATCACCATCTCTCTGGTCTTATTCACATTCAAAAGCAAGTGATTCCTCCCAGGTCACTCCACAAAATCATCCACTGGTGCTCTGCACGCCTCATGCCCATCACTAATACATCCAACCACTGCAGAATCGTCAGAGTATTTCTGTAGGTGGCATGACCCGGAGTAGTACTGAAAGTCTGAGGTGTACAATGTGAACAGGAATGGAGACAGCACAGTCCCCGTGGAGCTCCTGTACTGCACATCACCAAATCAGACAGAGCACTGCCCAATTTCACATACTGCAGCCTACCAGTTCTCTCTCAGTAGCAGAGGCTGAATCGTGTTAAATGCACTTGAAAAATCAAAGAAGGTGATCCTTACCATGCAGCTGTTCCTATACAAATGGGAGTAAGCTCTCTGGAGCATGTAGATGATTGAATGCAAACTGCAGAGTGTTAAGAGATGTTTTCACCTTAGGTGGGCCAAGACTAGTCTCTTCAGCACCTTCATCACATGTGATGTGAGGGCAAGTGGTCAATAGTCGTTAAGCTCTGATGGTGTTGACTTCTTTCGTAGAGAAATTAGACAGGATGTTTTCCACCCCCCTGGTATCTTCTCCTGTTTCACACTCAGATTGTAGCTGTGACTCAGGATCACAGACAGCTGGCTAGCACAGGTCCTCAGAACCTTGGGGCTGATGCCATCAGGGCCAGCAGCCTTGCTCTGATGTAGTTTCTCTGGGGTCTGATTCACAGGGTTCACTTGGGGGGAAGAAGGGGAGAAGGGAAAAATCACTGAAGGTAGTGAGGGTGTGTGGAGGTGGTGGAGCAGGCAGCAGGGGGCTGTAAACTAAACCTGGTGAAGAAATTGTTTCTTTTGCTCATTTGCTCTCTCCAGGCTGCACACTGCTCGTCTGTCTCAGCATAACCCCACACCTGTTTTTAACTACCACACTGTACCCACATGGTTCAAATTGCCTCTACACTGCAACAAACACTGGATTAAGTAAAGTTAAGTGTTTAAAGTTTTTATGGATGTTGTTATGTTACCATCACCATGCATTTCGTTGGCCACATTAACTATATAGTGCAATCTGATAAAGAGACAACCCTAGCATGGAACATGCAAATCGACACTGGAAAGATGGAATTAGAGGCTCCTGAGAGAAATCTGGAAATATGGGCAGTGATGGACATGATATATGGCCACAACTTTTTGCCGTCATGCATCCTGGAACAAGTGCTTCTTGAATGGAAACTGATCATGACCAGAATGGTGAGAAAGAACAGGTCTGGGCTTTTTCCTCCACATCTGACTGTTAAGAGCCAGTCATTCAGTTAATCTGAGTTTTTTTTTAAAAAAAATCAAAACCCTGTGATGTCCTACACACCACAAAAGAGCAAAAGACATGATGCTAATGAGTGCGATTTTTGGCGTGGTCCCAGAACAAAAAACAGAGCTCATTCCACATTATATTGCTACAAAAAGACAGTTTAGACAAACTGCTCTCACACAAAATGCAAAAGAAAATCTCTGTGATGGCCTCCAGTAATCCTTAACAGAATATTCGACGTATTGGCATACAATGCTTATTACATTTGGATAACACTGAGCCCAGATTGGAATATAAACTAAAAAGATAAAGGCACCTCTGTCTAGAGGAGCTGGATAAAGTACTCATGTGACCTCACATCCAAAGGAGAACAGAAGTTCTGAGAGCTCCAGAATCAGCAGTCATGATGAGAAGGAGTTAGCACTCCTGCTAACTACTGTCAGTCCAGTTGTGTGTAGAGTTTTTGCAAAAACTTGCGGTCACTTTATCATCAGAAAAATAAAAAATAAAACAAACAAACAAACAAAACAGAAAGTCTCCACATGTGCAAAGTGCATCAGGTGCATTTAGTTATACTTCAAAACATAAATATTTCAAAAGGAATTGTTGAGAAGTCATAAAAATCATTCTACATTTATGTATTTACAAATATTAAATATAAACGTTTTGATAAAATTACACAACAATCTAGATTATAGTATATAGTAAAAAGCATGTTTATGATCATGATTAGGATTACTTTAGGTGGGGAATAGAAAACCTAAATACATGCAATCATGTGAAAAAGAAAATTTTCACAGGACTCTATGTAGTCCTGTGAAAATCTAAGTAAACTTAAGTAAACTCATTACTGCTGCTGGAACAATGTTCTTTGCACAGATGAGACCAAAGTGGAAATGTTTGGCCATAATGCACAGCCCCATGTTTGGAGAAAACCCAACACAGCATATCAGCACAAACACCTCACACCAGCTGTCAAGCACGGTGGTGGAGGGCTGATGATTTGGGCTTGTTTTGCAGCCACAGGACCTGGGCACCTTGCAGTCACTGAGTCAACAATTGAAATCCTCTGTATACCAAAGTATTCTAGAGTCAAATGTGAGGCCATTTGTACGACAGCTAAAGCTTGGCCCAATCTGGGTCACACAACAGGACAATGATCCCTAAACCAGCAGCAAATCTACAACAGAATGGGTGAAAAAGAAAAGAATCAAGGTGTTGCAATGACCCAGTCAAAGACCAGACCTCAACCTGATTGAAATGCTGTGGCAGGACCTTAAGAGAGCTGTGCATAAATGAATGCCCACAAACCTTAATGAACTGAAGCAATGTTATAAAGAAGAGTGGGCCAAAATTCCTCCACTTACAAAGTCGTACAGAAAATAATTACCTCAAGTTATTGCTGCTAAAGGTCGTTCGACAAGCTACTGAATGATGGGATATACTTACTTTTTCCCACGTCTGTGTAATTATTGTTAAACATTTAGCTATTTTAGCTGATAGCTTGAATTTGAATAGTCATGACTTCTCCTTTTGCTGGTACAAAAGGAAGCTTCAGTTTGTCCCAACAAACATAACCATCAGCTGCCAAAAGTGAACACAGTGCCTTAAACATGCATATTTATGCATGTTTAGCATGCATGTTATTTTCTTCTGTTTGTAGAGTGCCATTTAAAAAAACATCTCACCATGAAAGCTTCCCTTTTAGGATAAATCTGGCTGATTTTATTTTTTGTCTCTATTTTTCAATCAGCAAAGTCCTTGCCAAATAAGCAAGACATCCAACCTGACCAACCACTAAGGTTGCTTGTCCCACACTATTATCCAGGGGGTAGCTTTATATTTGTGCTAACTAAGACAGCACAAACATTTTTGCCTCTGTTATTTGTCATAATGTCTACAGTAATAAACACACAGTTTAGGATATGGAATGAGCATGCTAAGATGTTGACTTTTGGCTTGAAATGGGAAACAAATTGTTTTTCATGTCAAAGTCAATATTTCATAAAAAAAGCCACAACCAGTGGCTTTTAGTATGATTCAAACTCTTTTAAAACAGACTGTTTCACTAAATCCCTGTTGAGATTAGAAATTCTAATTCAGGACATGAGATTATATCAGGAATTTTGATCAAAAGGAAAAGAATGCTGACATTTGCGGTCCTTCAGGGAGACAATGGCTTTATCTCCACATCTTGTTAAGGAACGTGTGAAACAGCAGGCTGATTCAAATTGCTTTAATAAATTCAATGTCAAGAAGGAACGGACAATGCATGGCACTTAATGTCCACTGCACTCAAATGCCTACGCTGAAAGTATTTTCTCAGTTTCCTGTTAAATGTGAGGATATGTGGTGCCTGGCCAGAGATAAGGATTGCGAAATGACCAAAAGTGAGAATCTGCAATGAGGGAAAAAGGCCAGAGAAATGCCAACTCAGGCTTCTGTCTCTGATTGTTCAGCAAGACCCCTTTCTAAGAGTCTGCCAGCGCAGCTCTGAATAGATGCCAATTATCACGCCCAACAATGTTCCTCAACAATACTTTAACGATGTGCCGTTTGTTGAAAAGCCACTAAGCTCTCAGGAGTTAATTGGTTTTTAAAAAGCAATATAAAATCCCATTGCAATAATCAGTTCTCATAGACTCTTTTCTCTCTCCCATCAAACAAAGACGCTAATTGTTTTAAGACCGACTGTGAGTGTTTCATGTGAAATTACCTAGAGTCTGTGTCATAATATGCACAGCTTGGGTGTTTGGCAGGATAGAAGCCAGACAGGTTTTTAGTGTTTCCTATGATTTTTCTTTTCTCCTTTTGTGTTTATACAAAGAAAGTTTGAGGGTGGAAAAATTAGACGAGGATGGCTCTGTTTCTGAGGAAAAGTTAACTCATATTGGAGACTGGATGAAAATTATTTGGAGAGGACAGTTAAAGTTTTGTTCTAGAGATTTGCAAACTAAAGTGAAAGACAATGTTATAGCGAGAAACACATGCCTTTGTATTGTGTTTGTATTGCATTTGTAAATCCTGGAAATAGCCAAAGAATCACTACTAATGTAGTATTGAATTTAACTTAACACTATGCTGTTTTGGGACCATCTCTTTATGTGATCAAAATGCAAAATTCCTTAGTATCATTTGTTTGCTGTACGACTTTCAATCCTGCATGTTGAGCTTCACACATATCAGTATGATATGATGAATTACTACCAATTCATCCTGATTACTGGAGAAGATATTTTGGAGAACCATAACTCCCTAAGCATTATGTTTTACTGTGAATTTCCAATCTGTAATAACTCATGAGATGTCAAATACTGCTATTTTGCCAGAAGCCAGTGGTGAAATTCAGAAATTCACCTCGCCCAATGTGACCTCGCTGCATAACTAGGTTTAGATACCAAAACTACTCAGATAGGTTTTAGGCAGATTGAGGATTATGTTAAAATATGTGTGTTCAATGCATTCACACCTGCACATTGCAAAAAATTACCCTTAAGGGTGCACATGGTGTTCAAATGTAATGGCAAAGGATGCTAAACAAGTATTCATATGTGACAAGTGAAACTGGACTCACTATTGCATCAGGGCACTGACTCCAAAGGACACAAAATGGCCAGTATTTGACACCCCCCACCCCACCCCCGGCAATGAGGACGGGGTAGAATTTCCCCACACTTTTGGGTTGTTTTTTTTTTTTTATATATATCTACAGGAACACCAGCATAATGAATATACATATTTAATTTGATTGTATATGCAAATTGCTCTACTTGGCAATGAGGAAAAAAGATCTACAGCTTCTCCAAAAATTCAGCCAAAAACTGCCCTTCTTCTTTTCTCTCCCCCTAATAATTTCCGTGCAACATTGGTTATTTTGCAACATTACAAAAATACATTAGCTGAATTTTTGAAAACTCTCTTATAAAAAATCAGTAAAACGGAAAAGAAATGGCCTCACACATCTTCTTTAATTTGAAACTGGCATGCTAAAAAACAAAGCAGACCCTGTCCTACTAGCCCTTCCACAGACCACTGATAATGCACATTGAAACTGCGTTATCCCAAGCCACTGACCTCTGTAACAAGCCTTGTTCTGCCATACAATTGCAGCCTGGTGTTAATGCTCATTTCCACTTTAGGGTGAAGGAGGCTGAAACAGTGATTGTGTTCCCTGACATGTGACATACAGGGGGTTAAGGGGATACAATAGCTCCATCATGTAAGGAAGTCACAGTGACTGGCTGGGAAATATAAAGGAGAGAAGTGGGCTCTGCATTAATGCTTGGCACGTACTTTATATCTAGAGCCTGATACTTTTTTTTCCCTGTTCTCTGTCCTTCAACAACAACAGTGCAATTACATTTCTGATAATAATAAAAGCCCTTGCACGCAGCCAAATGCTTGATGTAGGGAAAGGTAGGTTTGTTTTTGTTCTGCGACATCTTTCACTTTCAAATCAATGTCATTTAAAAGGAGACATATTGAAATTTTGTTATTTTCTGCAGTATATATTTAAAAACAATCCAACAAAATAAAGCTAAAGTTGTAAACCAAGAAATTTTTTGTACTTATATTTGCATGTGATCCTGTACATTACAATCACATCATCTAAAAAAAAAAAAATCCAAAGTCAACAGGGTACAAAAAGAAAACACTTGATTGCCATATGAAATATTTGGTGCTTCCCCCCCCCCTTTTGAAAAACACAGCAAGATGTATCTTTCCCAGCCTGTGGTCCTTGAAATCAATTCGTCAGATATGAGCAGAATTAGCGCTGGATCAGACCAAATTTAGCTTAATGAAAAGGCGTCTTGTGCCGTCGCCACAGGAGCGCCCGTGTGTACAGGAGGGGGAGGAGGGAGGGAGGGGAGGAGAAACAATAGAAAATGCATAATGCTCAGAACAGTGGGATCCCTGCTCCCTCTCCACCTGGGACTCAGTGTGGAGGATCCCCTCTGACCGCAGCCCAATTAAATCCCGCACAAACACACACACAAACACTTGCACACAGAAACACACATATCTCCACGTGGAGTGACCCGCTTCCATCATGAATATGGATGTGTTGGAGGAATGCAAATAAACCCGGGCCAGCTACAGGCAGACAGAGAGACGTACGAACAGACAGACAGACGAGCAGACAGACAGCCAGCAGCACAACAAAGAGGTGGTAGGAAATGAGAACAAAGGACCAGCCCAGGTTGAAGCTGCACGGATGCCTTCACTTTCAGCTTTGTCACAGCCAGAACCAGAAAACACATGTCTGGATAATCTGCCACATTAAATGACTTTATATTGCTGTATTAAGACCTTGAGTGTGTTTGACAATTTTAAAGCTTTTAATACAGTATAGTTATTTTAATCTGTATGTTTTTATGTTTTTACCTACAATAATTAAAAAAACAAAAAACAAAAAAAACATGGCTATAAACTCACAACTCACTCAATCAACCCCCACCCCCACCCTGCCTTTGGATATCTCGTCATTTAGAGAGAGACAGAGGCTGAGGGAAGGCAGAGCGGACAAAGAAGACGAATGGGGCGGTAAATGAATCATTCTAATATGTTTTCTAAATATCTGCTGCTCTCAGAAAGCGGATCTGCTAGTCAGTCAGTGGCATATAGACCCCATAAATATTGGATGATGTGGGGGAGAAGGCTGCTCAGAGGACACCGGTGATCCTGGCTTGCGAACGCACTTAAACGATGGCTGCACTGTGAGAGTGCAGCCAGGGACCATTAGGGAGCATTCGTGTCTGTTTAATGGCTGCTTTTTAAAAAGTGCTTTTGTACAGAGATGTCTTAAAATGCACTATCGTGGCTTGTTATTCCAAAATAAATGAGCTTTATTAAAAGGGAAAAATGTCTGGCCTTAAATATAAGGATGGCACGTGCGATGCAACAGATTTTCCACAGCACTTAAATAGAATAAGCAATAAAACGGATGGCTTCATAGATAGTGACATTTAATGCAGGAGAAGTGCCAAGCCAGACGTGGTGTACAGGGGTCTGCTTGTAAATAATTAATCTTTGCTCTTCATGTCTTCTTGTCAGTACAGACGAGGGGCTTGTATCCTGGCAACGCGCCATGGTTCCCACATGCTGCAGGGAGAGAGAGGCCCTCAGGGGGGAGACAATCTTCAGCCTGCCTGCAGCAACCACACGCACACACAAAAAAACAAATACACACACGCACAGCAATCTGCTGCACACAGGCATGCATGTGTGTACTACAAATGATACTAACTAGATGTTTGTACATGTACATGCTAAATACGTGCACATGCTGGTGCACACATTTGCCCACATGTGCACAATAATTCATGTTCCCATGCATGCACAAACACAGCCAGCAGGAGTGCAAAGTTACCTGTACACACAAAAACATATGCAAGGATTCATGCATGCATACTGTATACACAGTTGCCACTGAGTAGACAGACGGAGGCTCTCAGTGCAAACACACACAACACATGTCTCTAGAGTGGGCCTATTAGGGATGCTCTGATTGGTCCCTCCAATACCAGACAGGCTTCCCTGAAGGTCTTTTTGTGCAGTCCTACACATCCAATGCAGCCACAAAGGTCACAACATTTGTGTAGGAGCTAAACCTTGTGTTTCAGCTACAGTATATCCTGCAGTTGTGTTTAAAGGTGAAGTCATTCCCAGATGTATTATCAACAAGAAAGGTGGCTGGCCATCATTTAAAATATGCATGATTTAAACTTGATGAGTGGGTGTTTCATGCCAAAGTTTTCCCTGGGACATGAAGATGTCTCTGTTTTGCTGCCTTGTTTGTACTAATGATTCACTATGGAAAGATTCATGCTGCCTGACCACTCACCTCACATTGAAAATATGTTAAAAAAAAGCAAGCAGTTTGTGAGGGTCAGTTCTGCTTTCCAGTTATTTAAATCATGCACATGCATGGTTGACAAATACAATTTTCAGTCAATGAAACTAAAACATAAAGACAAATCTAAATTTTTTTTTTGTTTGCAGGTACACTCTCTACAATGCAAACACACTGGCACACTGCAAGCCCACTACACAAAGGTACAAGTTACTCCCTGTACAGAGGTTAGGTTTAGGCCTTGGATTCGGTTGTACATCTTGTACAGACTCCATAGTGCACATGTAGTCTGCCAAAACTGAACATTTCCCCAATCATCTACAGTAGTTATATAGTAAATCGTTTAGTGGACAATTAGAAAACTAAAATAATAGAACAATGTATGGGAAATAGTTTTTGTCAGTTTGGTCTAATTTGTCAACAAAACCAGCATGAGCTCACCATAGTACATATGTTATGTATGTCTATGTATGTCTATGGTGATTCTTAACTGGCCATAGATGTGTTATCTAAAGCCCCCCCATTCACCCCGATAAGCAGTTAACAGAAACGATGGATGCAACCAAATATGGTTAATTAATTAATTAACCATATTTGGTTGCATCCATCGTTTCTGTTAA
>VUQI01008634.1:5116-18046 GCA_015106735.1 Paratilapia polleni | reverse complement strand
GGTGGGGGGTAGTGAATGTATGCGGCAACAGTATGACTGTCTATATTACCATGTTTGCATGGCATTACGATTATCACCAAAACTCACTGCACAGCAAACTGTGGAAATAAAGAGAACTGGTACAGGGCTATACCGCCTTACAGTATTTTAATGAGGATTTTTTATGTCAGCAGTATGCGTATTACTTCAGACCAGGTCTGAGAGCAGTTTAAGTTTGAGTCCGGAGTGGCAATCGCTGGCATGTACTTCCCTGATGCTGTTTAGGGCTGAAGCCAATGATATTTTCACAAGCAATTAATCTACTATTTTCTCAATTAATCAAGTAAATGTTGACATAAAAAGTCAGGAAATAGTGTAATATGTCCATCACATTTTCCAAAAGAGATTACCTTCAGTCACATTATTATGTCTGACCAGCAGTCCAGATTTAAAAAAAAATAATTCTCAATAACGTTACCCAGAGAAAATAATGAAAGAGAAAAGCCATAGTATAATTTGATGAAATAGTTCATCAAATGCTGTTTGGCTAATCAATCAAATTACTTATTTTTGCAGTTCTCCTGGTTTTTGCAAGTTGTTTCTAAATACATTTCATTCAAGCAGCTGACCAGACAACGGTGATGGCATCAATGGAACTTAAGCTAAGAAATAGACATCATTAAAATAAAGAGAAAAAAGCAGATACAGTTGGGTGTTGAACTTTAAATGTGTTTTGTACCAGAAAACACACAAAGACCAGACAAAACTGTACTGAACATTGTTAAGCACAGAAAGTCAGGCTTATGGAGAGGATAGACAATATAGACAGAGAGAGATGACCGAGGAAGGATGTGCAACAAGGATTCCTAGCCAGGCCACAGGGCTCCCAAAAATGTCATTTGTGGTAAAAGGAACATACAGTATGGAAGTATTTTTCTAGGAGAGCAGAAAGTCCATCACTCTTCAATATTTTTTTTTTTTTTTTATGTTTCAGACAGGAAAACAGACAGGAAAGAGAGAAAAGTATGACAGCACATTGCAGAAGTCCGTTTGAAACCATATGCTGTGGCAGTATTTCATTGATTTTAATGGGACAGTATGATGTGGAAACATGACAGGAAACACAGGGGAGATAACCCAAGAAGCACTGCTATAAACTATTCCCAGCTGTGTGCATTAATCCACTCAGTGATCACGCCACCAAAAGTTTCCTCAGTGTTTTTCATCATCGGCAGAGAAGGAGAGAGGGGAAGAAAAACCTCCGCTTGTTCCTCTAAGTTCTATGAGACAAGGAGACAGAGTTTCACTGAGAGATGGAAATAGATCATGAAATACAGAAACTGAAATGATTTCCCAGTCACACAGCCACTTACAGCGAGGAGGAACACACGAATGAAAAAGTCAAACTGACTGAAGTGGAGTGGATGGTGAAAAGTGATAGCATAATTCACAGTATATAAACATCTAAGACCAGCGCCAGAGTTGTTCAGATTTAACAAGGAGTGGTGGTGGGGGGTAAAGTGCTGATCTCCTTCATTTTCCCAGAAGATATCAAGTTAACTGGGAAGAAGCTATGCATATTTTTTAATGAAGTGGAGATACCACCCACATTCATCCTCAACAAATCAACCCCTGGGACTACAGTAGGAGTCGTGTTTGCATTTCTGAAGTGGCTTACACTGGCAAAAGTTACAGCAGGAAAGTGATTTCAACTGTTCCATAAGCTGTAATACTATACCACCAGTCTCTAGTGTACACTGTGCTGTTGTTACTGCATGATATTGTGTGCCACTTGAATATGTTTCTGTTGTAGACCCACCCCGCAGGCTAAATGAATGAAACATGCATGTCCATTCTGCCCTTTTGGAAACACACACACACACACACACACTCACAAACACACAACTTAAACTTGTATAGCAACACCTAGTGGCTTCACTTTGGTGTTACATTGCCAGTATAAGCAAGCTCCTTTTAGATAGCCATTTTATTCTGTGTATATACGTGTGCATTAACTCTCAGCAATCCCTGTATGTGTGAGCTACTTATGTGCTTTAGAATTAAGTATTGCTAAGATATTGGTGCAAGGCTGCTGCTTTTTTTTCTGTAGTGCAATATGGATAATTAGGACTCTATTTAGGGAAAGGGCCAGCCCAGGAAATTCACAGGAGATCCTCACTTCATTAAAAATCAATTATCACAACACACGTGCCGGTGCAGTACAACCCTCAGCTACACACACATGCATGTGTGCGACTCACATTACAGCAACTATCTTTGCCTTCCCAGTTTCTTAAGTGAAATTCATCTCTAGTTAGTTCTCTCTATCCTTTTCTTTCTCAAGAGATTGTGCAGGCCTGATCCTCCTCTTAGCTGAGGAATCGCCAGCGTTGCAGTCCCGTTCTTACATAATAACCTCAGGATAACACTCACGCTCCGACTGGCTAAGGACCTTGTCAGTCATTCTGCTCTGACTGGGTCAATTCAGGTTGGAAAGACTTCCCACCCACCCCCATGAAAAGCATGTAGCTAGGAGTAAATCAATCTCCAAAAACAGAAATGGCTTTTTCCACTAAGAGAGGTTAGTCGAAGAACTGCAATAGACTTGTTTATGTGAAGTTGTGCTCTATTCTAGGAATTTGCTGCAAGTTTGCATCTGTAATGTAAAACCATGAAATCAAATGCCCAAAGTGCATTATTATACATCCTAACTTTGAAAACAATAAGAACGCAGCTTTCTCTAAACACCCAACAGATCTTAATTCCAACACATGTATAATCCACCGCTGCAGCTAAAGTATAGCATGTATTGTTGACTGGATGTGAAAGTGGGAGTCCTTCGGTAAACAATTCACAAAGCCTCCGCTGCTGAGGGAGGGCGACAGGACGAACAGTGATGATACACCGAGTTGGCTCCACACACCAATGACATCATTTCCTTTAAGATTGTGACAGCTTAGCACATCATTGCGGTGACAGCCAGACGAGTGCAGCGAGTGGGTGGTCACCCTGGCAACAGCTATGCTGTCATGACCGTCTCCCTATATCCTACCTGACAGTCCCCACTGGCAATGAGCACAACATACACACAGAGTAAACAATGCACACACCCACACACATATTCACTATCACTTTGCCAAACACACACAGACATGTACACATACTTTATCTTTCTCTTTTTCATAAGTGAAACGCTCGCTCAAACCATCCCTGAAACACACACAAAAACAATGCACATGCCCACACGCCCATGCTCTTTTGAGCATAATGATTTGATACAAAGAGGAATACAATCTCCCATGGGGTAAAAAGAAATACAGTCAAAATATAATGTAATCAGTGTAGAGGAAGAGGAAAAATGTAAAGCGCTTGTTCTAAAAATCAACAGAAATAATAACTCCGTATATGCACATCAGACAGCAGCAGGTGTGGGCTGAATGCATTCAGATTGTCTAAACCCACGGAGATTAACTTGCTTCATGATTAACATTTTGATCAAAGAGTTTGACTAAAAGTATGGGACTAACAGTGCCAACCGCAAAGAGTAAGAGGACTGTGAGCGCAAAGAATGAAGATGATTAGAAGCATGGCTGATGCACTGTTGTCCTGTGTTCTGTTTACACTCAAATGTGGTCTGTTGGTAACGGCCATGTCCCGGGTGCAACTGACCTGTTTTACAGACTAAAAATAGGGGGATACAGGCCACATTCATTGACAGCTCTGAGTATGTAGTCTGTGTGTCGTCCCAGTCCAGTGCCTTTCTGTGACCCAATTTGGAGCGAGTTGGCCGAGAATTGGTGGAAATGGGTCACATCTTGGGCTGCACCAGAACTCAAAGTATAGTTGTGCTACCTTAAGCACACATTCAAACAGCATGTCATTTTGTTGCTAGGGCAGTCATGGGCAATCTGCTGAGACAGATACAATGATCCATTTTTGGGAATAAGCTACTAGGGACAGATAAGGGGATTAAAGGCCCATTTACATTTTCAGTTATAACTATGAAGATATGTGTAACAATACATCTTGAATCTGAGCGCATAGTCCAGGATCTTGACATCATCTAGATATCAGCTTGGAAGTGTATAAAAACATTTTGTCTCTTAATAGCCAACAGGGGGCACACAAATTAATGAATGACGGGAAAAACTATCCATCCATCCATCCATCCATTTTCTTCCGCTTATCCTATTCAGGGTCGCGGGTGGGGGCTGGAGCCTATCCCAGCTGCCATAGGGCGAGAGGCGGGGTACACCCTGGACAGGTCACCAGTCTGTCGCAGGGCTTGGGAAAACTAATTATTTTTATTTTTTATGTCTAATCACTTTTCCATCATTATTTCCATATTCTTACTTTTTGTCTACACTGTCCACTCCTTGCATTTCATGTTCATTTAAAGAGAATACAGTGCAAATGAGGACTCGTTATATATATATGGCAGATATACAGCATATATACTGACAGACCAGTGGCAAATATCTATATATTAAAGCAGGGATTCAAAAATCCCCTACAGGTAAGTTTGAGCTTACATAACTATGCCATTTCATTATAAATAAAGAGAAAAATTCAATTACCCGGTTCGATCTATTTTTATCTCCTATTAAAAAGCTATAAATATGCAAATATTTTTATTTATATTTTTATTGCAGTTTAACTACAGGTGTAAGATGTCAATGTTTAATGTACTTGCAATGCTGGGTCTATTTTTTCCACATCTTTCCACACCTTAAACTCAGAAAAAGCAAAGAGAAACTTTTCACTTTCAGGAAATAGACATGCATCTATTTTTCATGCTGCTAAAACAATTACAAGAAGTAACACTGACTAAAACCTATTTTTGATAATGATACTTTTGATCATAAAGTCAGCAGACTCCCTGAAGTACAGGTGGAGTGTATAGAAGTGATTGTCTGTACCTGAGCAGTAGCTAGACAGACAGAACTGCTTCCATTGATCCTGATAAGAGATTATCCAATTATGTATACTGCACACTCATTCTGCCAGACACTTAGTATACACACACACATACATATTTTACACTTGTACAATACATGTATATATTTACCGACAGACATCTCTGTCAAATCAAGGCATGTACAGACTCAATGAACAACAAATAGAAACCGAAAACTTGTACAGCTGCTCCAGTGTGCACACTTCAGTGTGAGACACACATGCATATGAGAACATGCACACAAACACATTGCTGTACAGAAAGTTTAGTGGCATGCATAAGAGGGATCAGTTAGTCAAAATTCATGCAAGCATGATCATATGGACACATTATTGACTTCATCTGTTTCTGAACTTCTGATAAAATTCAGAAAACATGCAGGATTTCCCACAGGTGGGAGTATGCAAGGAGATTACATGTGAATGGCTATTTCAGCTGTGGCTTAGCCAGTGCTCATCAGAGGAGGGAACCAGCTCGTAGGGAAATAATTTAGGATTAGATAGGCTGTCTAATCTCTTTATAGAGACGGTGCCATCTCAGCAGCATACCTGCATACCTCTACATCCATGTCATATCTCTTAACAGGAACTGCAGCTTTCTCTTTCCATATATTATGGATAATATGTTCAAAGGCACCCATGACAGGTGCTTCTGTGTGCTGAAATAGTTTCTGTTGTTCATATTCAGTGCCTTTGGTTTTGACTATACATGGAGCTGCCTATACACAGTGAGTAAAATTTATAATGAACAAAAAATAGTTCAATTAGTACACATGTAGATTGAGACGCTAAATTTTTGACAGCATTTATGCTGGTGAACTCAATGTGTGTGTATGTGTGTATGTTTGAAAGAGAGAAAAGATAAGAGTTGAAGAGGAAGTGTGGTCCTTTGGTGATACAAGGTGTTTTCTCATTATGGGCAACCTTTCTAACCTGCAGGGGTCTGTCCTTTAAGTATAACACAAAGAATCCACATGCACAATCCTGTTATTTAGTGCGTGTGAACGTGAGTGTGTGTGCATGTATGCAGTCCTTGATATCCCATTCATTAGAAAACTCCTACAAACACATAATAAATGCCACACATGTCACTGTGCCCTTGTGAATTTGAAGTTAACGTGACACAAATACAGTATGCAGGCACACTGTAAGCTCAGTCAGGTCATACAGCCAACTGGGTTATGTACATTTAACCTCAAATTAGACCACCAGCTGAGGTTTGACATCTGTGAGATGACTGAACAAAGTGTTCACAAAATCCCAACCCCAATCTAGGCCGTGTCCAAAATTTGACTTGTAACACGTCGTTTTTGTCCTCTCACTTTTTTCTTACAGCCCAAATCGAAGTTATACCATGCAAAATCTGCGGAGACAAATCATCAGGTATCCACTATGGTGTCATTACGTGTGAGGGATGTAAGGTGAGACTGTATTTGGTTTAATCAAAGCCTCATTTATTTGCTCAGAAACATCATACAGTCTGTATTCTATGGGTACCTGAAGCCTGTATTCTCTGCTGACATGTAACCAGGGTTTCTTCAGACGTAGTCAGCAGAACAATGCCTCCTACTCCTGCCCCCGCCAGAGGAACTGCCTCATCGACAGAACAAATCGCAACCGCTGCCAGCACTGCCGCCTGCAGAAATGTCTTGCCCTAGGAATGTCCAGAGATGGTGAGGCCCAGTAAATATACATTTATATCTGTGGTGCATGAGTGTGCAGGGAAACACAAGTATAACCCTCTATCAGTATCTAAGACAAAAATAGGATCACATGTATTTTTTCTACCTTAAGTAAAACTGATCTAGTGGAGTGGATTTCTTTTCATCTTACATTTTATTTTTTCCCCATACAGCGGTAAAGTTTGGCCGCATGTCCAAGAAGCAGCGTGACAGCCTGTATGCAGAGGTCCAGAAGCACCAGGCACGGCTGCAGGAGCAGCGGCAACAGCAGACAGGCGAAGCAGAAGCTCTGGCACGTGTTTACTCATCCAGCCTAACCAACGGTCTGTCCACCCTTAACCATGAAATTGGGGGCACCTATGCCAATGGTCACGTCATTGAGCTACCCAAAGGTGGCCATGGTAATGGAGGAGGAGTCCCCGGGGGTTACTATGGCATGGATTCCACCCAGCCGTCTCCAGACCAGTCAGGTTTGGACATGTCGGGCATGAAGCACATTAAACAGGAGCCAGTGTATGACCTGACGCCAGTACCCAACCTGTTCAGCTACGGCGGCTACCAGGAGAGTCAGCTTGGGCCCAATAATGTCAGCATGGGAGAGCTGGGTAAAAACTGCATTTTGCTCTATTTGTCAAATAAGATACAGCAGAATTGGTAATCATTTAAAAGCTACCTGACTCCACATGGAAATTTGTATGTTTGCTCACAAAGTCGTCCTTCTGGGAGCGTGAGTCAGGGTCCTAATCTGAGAGCAAAACAGGAGATCAGACAGGCTTAAACTTATAGCTGACAAGGTGTCATATTACTGTATGCACAGCTAAGGCTGATAGTGCAAAATAAGATTTATTAAGCACTTCGGACTAATTCAAGGGAATATAAAATCAAGAAATAAAATAGTGCCTTTTCAGCATAGAGTGATCAGTACCTGCAGCACAATGTGCACAATGCTTGAGACTAAATTGCAGGCCTGTTTGCCCCTAAACATACACAGTGTGTAGGGAAAGGAATACATGAATAACCAGTATAAATGAATAATCCTCTTTTCCAGACCGTATTGCTCAAAATATTATCAAGTCCCACTTGGAGACATGTCAGTACACAACAGACGAGCTGCAGCAGCTAGCCTGGCAGACACATTCCTATGAAGAGGTCAAGATGTACCAGAGCAAGGTGAGGTTTATGTTATGACACCACCCAAATGTGACATTTACAATTACAAAGTACTATATATCGCTATATTCTCCAAGTCCTTTTTTTGGTGTCTTTTTTCCATTTTAGTGACATTAATTTTCAGCTATTTCTACCATACTGAAGGTATAAGGAATATGGCTTATACATGTTTGTGTTCAGTGCAGTCATGGTTATTCATCTGTAATGCTTTGAACACTTAAGGCATGTATAATAAGAAAGTCTTTTTTATTAATGGGTATTCAAATTCACTTCACTGAATTAATGGTTTATTTTTTTTCCACTAATCATGGAAATGAAACATACCTGTAATCACACAGCAATGTCATTCATAGTAATAAAATAGTTCATTTTATTTACTCACATGAATTTAGGTAAAAAAGTACAGAACACAACCCTAAACTGGGTCTCATTTGGTTCTAGCCCCGTGACGTGCTGTGGCAGCAGTGTGCCATCCAGATCACCCATGCTATCCAGTACGTGGTGGAGTTCGCCAAGCGCATCTCAGGGTTTATGGAACTGTGCCAGAATGACCAGATCCTTCTTCTCAAGTCAGGTGAGCCAAATGGACAGTCAGTGTCAGGCCAGGCCTATTGCTTTATTTAAGCACAGGTCAGACAGTGTCAGTCAGTGGGAAAAAAATGTACTGTGGCTTCTTATTCTGACTGCCTTTTAATGAGTATATCAGCTTCAAAGTTATCATAATCTCTCTCCAGGTTGTTTGGAGGTAGTCTTGGTACGGATGTGCAGGGCATTCAACCCTCTCAACAACACTGTACTCTTTGAAGGGAAGTATGGAGGCATGCAGATGTTCAAAGCCCTAGGTAAGTCATTACTATCTAAGCATTTTATCTTGGTATGAATGAGGGGCACAGCCAAACATTATTAAAAAAAAAGAGTAAGAGAAAATGTAAAAATTTTAATAAAAACTTCTATTCCCTGTGAGGTATTTTTTTCTCATCAGCACATACATGACCAGAATAAAAATAATAAAATTCTCTCTTCTTGTCTGCCCTTCTCTGCGTATCCCTCCAAGGTTGCGATGACTTAGTGAGTGCAGTGTTTGATTTTGCCAAGAGTATGTGCTCGCTGCAGCTGACGGAGGAAGAGATTGCACTGTTCTCAGCAGCTGTACTAATTTCCACAGGTCAGTGCGAATCTGAGTATATTATAATAATGCAGGAAGCAATGTGCACGGACAATAGCACTTGAATTAAATACACTTAAAAGTGAGCAAAATAAGAATAATATCTATATATAATATATAGAAAATATATATATAATATATAGAAAATAATAATACTCTGTTTACATTTGTCTGTATCAAGCAGCATAATCACAGTCAAAGCAGTCCCACCCATGTTGCATTACATACAGTGGCCTCACAGCCATATCAGCTCTTCAATCAGCATGTGTCAACTCTATGGGCACTAAAAGAGTCAATTCATCTTTTCTACTCAGATCGCCCATGGCTGATGGAGCCTCGGAAAGTTCAAAAGCTCCAGGAGAAGATCTACTTTGCTCTGCAACACATTATGCAGAAGAACCACATGGATGAAGATGCACTGGCTAAGGTAGGACTAGAGTTTTTAGTGAGATAAGTCATACCAGCATAGCCTCTGAGACCTAAAATGCATGAATCCTTAGGCTAAGACCAAAAGACAAGTCAACCATAGACAGCAGCTCCTCTGGTCTAAAGGATAGGTGGAGCAATGGGAAAAAACACAACAGAAGTAGCAGTACAAAGACTGACTTCTAACCTTGTCCCCGTCTGCTGTTTGTCAGTCTTTAAATTTCCTTTATCGTCTCTCCCTTTCATCTGGCAGCTGATCAGCCGAATCCCAACGTTGTCAGCCTTGTGCACACTCCATACTGAAGAGCTTCAGGCTTTCCAGCAACTCCACCCAGAAACAGTCAATGTCCTGTTCCCTCCACTCTACAAAGAACTCTTCAACCCAGACCCAAACTCTGCTATGGCCATGCCCAAGTGACTGCCTGTGGTCCACATGCAAGAAATGATGCCAGCAGAGGACCAAGAAAGTAAGACAGCCGCATCCAACGAGATGATAGCAGCTATGTCGACTACATCGTCATCATGGCAACCACATATTTCCAAGTTCCCCCAGGCACATTTCAAGCTGGTGGGTGAGGAGTCATCTGCTAGCAACTTAGAGTTACCGCCAACAATACTAGGAATGTCCAGCACTTATCCCATCCTATTCACCGAAACAGTCTGAAGAATGTATATATAAATGAAACGTGCCCCAAGCCACAATCTGAGCGGGGCTTCCACCTCTCTCCTGAACTGAACTGACTGACCAGTAATGTACAGACTTTAAAACATCTAGGAACAATTTTAAGCTGTCAATCTTTTAAAAAAAAATTGGTAAGTTAAATGATTTAACTTTGAAAAAAATCGTTTGAATTATTTTCCACGTGAAGATATTGTGAAGTTGGAGAAGCTGGATGGGGGAGGGAACTGTGGATTTAGAGAAGCTATTGTAGATATTCTTCTAGTGGAGAGCGGATTCCAGTATTACTTCTTGTTCTGTTAAAATAAGTTAGTCCTAATTTAAATATACAGCAGTCCAGTGTGGCTGACTATACCGTGTCTACGTGTTTTTATTTTATTTGATAGTTTCTTGTGTACAGAATTTGTAAAGTTGAGACTTGTAAAACAACACTGGCTACAAACCGGGAGTCGATTTGGGTTTGTTGATATATAGAAGCCTTGTCTGGATTTTGTTCATATGTAAAGAAGGTACTACAACCTTCTGATCTTATAGTAATGTAAAGAGAGCATATGAAGGATTTAAAAAGAAAATAATGGCTACTACTTTTCAAGGTGAAGATATATACAGAAATATTCTATTTTGCAAGAAAAGAATTTGGCAGATTTGCCATCTTATCAATCATTTATTTCTCGCTGCAATAATTACGTCCAAGAAAAGCTGGACTGCTTTCGAACAATCAACCACAAACAACTAATCAGAAACAGGACCTCGCAACGAATCCCAAACCTCTTCCCAAACTCTCCTTTACCCAGACCTTTATCTCTCATGTATTAGGACCTTTGCATAAAATTTTGTCAGACATAAGTGGATAGAAATCACAGTGAAGAAGTGTTTAGATATCCACCAAAAAAGGCAACAAAATTAAACCAACATGAATTGGATTCACAACTTTACCAATCACTCAAATCTGTATGAGTGCTGTATGCCTCATCTCTACAATCACTATTTGCACAATCATCACAGTCCATGGATAACAAAAACTCTGTGGGCTGTGAGTATGTAGGACCCTTTCTCTAAAGAGCAATAATTTTCACACTGCCTTTCTGATCTTATCCTTTTCCTCCTCTTCCTGCTTTCAGCTGTTCAGATCAAGGTAGCCGTTGTAACTAAAATGCACTATATTTCACTCACTGGTTATGTGTAACAATCACCTCCATGGGCGGTACTCATTCCACCACAGACTCAGCAGTGTTTCAGTGTGATACAATGTGATCTGAGATTAGGACATTACAGAGAGGACTGACTGAAAGATATGAAGAAATGCAGAATAGCCTCCAATCATCTTAACACCATTTAAAGCTGCAATATGACATTAACAATTTCAACAGGAAGCTGTGATAGACAATCATTTTTTTTTTTTGTTTTTTACTTAGCCATTCCATAATTACTAGCACTTACATTTTGTCTTAGTTTCTTTGTTTTTTTGTTTTTGGTTGTTTTTTTGTTTTGTTTTTTTTTTATTATTTGTTTTGGCCACTGTGCAAATGGCTTCACTGGGCATTTATCCTGGCATGTTGTTATCTCTATCTTTTCTGGTGAAGGAAAAATCATTGAATATATATGTTTCAGTGGTTTCTGCATACAGCCACTAGATGCTCTGTGAATCTCTTCTGTAAAGTAATAAGTGCTGTGAAATCTCTGCGGCACAGCTAAAGAGCTCCCTTTCAAAACGAGCCATTTACCAAAATGACACAATGACACAACATTAGCACAGAATTTATCAGCTGATAACACTTATTATTTGTTACCTAAATAACATGTTGGACAGACTGGCAACTAACGTTTTTCATCTAAATCCGCACTTTTACCTCAACTTTAAATGCTATGATTGGTGGACTCCTATCTAGTGTTATTTAGGCACTCAAAAATAAAGGTTTCTGATTTTGGAAATGCATAGTGGCCAAATTTTTGACTTCCTGTAGGTTCAGACACAGTCAGATTATTAATGTATCACTTAAGACCACTGGAATCCCTAACATTTATTATCCTTCCATGCAAGTTTTTTTTTCCATGTGGAGAACAAAATAATTTTGACAGCATGAGAGAGCGAGTACCAAAGTTACTGCTAGCAATCAGCTTACATCAATCTGTTCTATGCTGTATCCATTTAAAGTTTCCCCCAAAGTCCAGCATCTTTCCTTCACCCCCTGACCCGACTATAGAGCAGAGGCCAGTGACTCTTAAAAGACAATCACTTGCTCATTAAGGCTCGATGCACTACAAAGCATCTCTCAGGGAGCAGCTCTTTTTCAGATTTTGCATTAAGAGGGTTTAATATTTTTGCAAATTTACAAAAAAAATTAATTATAAAAGAATAACTTTTTAGGATTAAAAAAAAAAGGCATACACCACCAACGTATGCCGGCAATGAAATCTGCCCAGACAAGGCTTTGACAGATGTATGTCTGTGTGTATGTGTGTGTATAGAGCATGAATTCACTGTCCAAATCTCTCTAGACTCCAGATTATATGACAAGCATCATTACATAGCACTAGAAAAACTTATATGCCAGTGTGCTCTTGTCACCACTGTACGTTCATGTTTACTGCTTATTTTGCTGCTTTTGGGACAGCGAGGGAAGTCCATTAGTAAGCTGTGACACAAGCGCCATCACAACACCGCAGGGACAGTGAATTCCAACTCTGAATATGAAGTTTTTGTGTGTGATGTTTTTATTATCCCCTGTTAGACTGTGAATCAGAGGGCTGGGATGGGTTTGTAAGGGGGGGGGGGGGGGGGGGGGGGGGGGGGGGGGGGGGGGGGGGGGGGGGAGGATTACCCCCGCCCCCAGGCAAATCTCACCCTGGTTTCAGCCCAGAATAAACTCACA
>VUQI01008633.1:5826-32478 GCA_015106735.1 Paratilapia polleni | reverse complement strand
GTTTTGTTTAAAAAAAAAAAAAAAAAAAAAAAAAGTAGTGCCCAAAAGAATGTGATCCACTTTACAAGCATCTAAAATGAGTTTCCTTTGCTGGATGTCTAGCACCACCCTTAGGGTTAGGGTGAAGAGCTCAAACATATGAACAGAGTAGTGCCAGTTCAGATTGTGGTATCTAATAAGTGGCATTCCTATTGAAGTTGGATTCTTACTGAATGCCTCCCTGTGGATGTTTTCCGGTTGAGTACAACTGGGAGGAGATCAAAAGCAGAACAAGAGGAACTAAAGAAATATAGATCCTATAGATTTGATGTCCTACTTGATATTGGAAAGTCTCTGAATAAAGAGTTGGAGGAAGTGGTTTGGTAAATAGGCACCTGGGACATTCACCCTCAGTCAAAAGAGATGCTGAAAAAGATGGACGGAGAGTGCAGTTAACACTTCTTGTGTTTTATGTAAAGAAAAGTAGAAACAGAATCTTTCTTTTTTTTTTTTGCAAAATGTATTGAATTACGACTTTTTAAAATCATTAATCATTCTGTTAGTTGCATGCTTGATTAGTCAGTAAAAAATAGTGATTATATTACGTGTGTATTCGCAGGTGGTGTTGATTGGCCATCATTTAATATAGCAGCATCTGCCCACCATACTGCATACTGTGTGGCAAAGGTGAAACAGCAGAGCTGTATAGGTGCAGCTCTCTGTCTTTGCAGACACGCCACTGCTGGTAAGCATGAAGAGAAAGTAATGTAGGCTATACCAGCACTGAATTATAGTTAACATCTCCTGCAGCAATGAATGACTGACCCCACTAGAGCCTGACTGATATAGGATTTTTAAGGCCGGTAGCGATAGCAATATTTGGTGATTTAAAAATCTGATATTCTGACATATCAACATTTTTTTTTTCCTGTCAAACACTCGATGCGTAAACAGATTTCCCTAACATTTGTTATGTGTAGTTATTTATTTATTAATTTACTCTCCGCCCGATTGTGCTCGGATCAGCTGGTTGTTGTCTTTGTGGTATTCCAAACATGTGTTGCAGAGGGAGGTTACAGAGTGCCCTCTGGTGGAGAAACTATGCAGTGTCAACAGTCATAACATGGTTGAAGGGTGTTTCTTTCATCTCGTTTATTTTTAAAATTTTCATTTATCGGCCATTAGATACCGATAGATCAGCAAATAGCTAATATCGGCCAATAACATAAGCCTGCTGATAAATTGGCCCTACCATAAACAGTGAACATAAGACAGGTATCAGCTGAAGTTGAAATGGTATGAAGTCATAACATGTGGCATTTTTTGTAAATGAGTTTTTAAAAGTTCTGTATAATTGTACTATGTATGTAAAAATCAGTTAATGCTAACCAGTAGGCTAATCCGATTAGGTGTCTTAAAGATTGTATCTTACATCTAAAAGCAGCGTCTTAAAAATACAAAATTCCTCAGTGCTTAGGCTCAGTGTGCTGCTGAGCTCGCTGTACACTCGCGGAAACGTTGGACATTACAATTTTCCACAAATGGTTATATTCCTATTGCTTATCCCAAACCCAAAAATAATTCATAAACTATTTACATTTTGTAAGCTGAAACCAGTTAAGTTCCTAGGATTTTCGCTTCAAATTTTGATTTAATAAATTGTAATTAATCATGTAACTAGTTGCCAATTCATTTAGGGTTGCTAATTTAATTACTCAACTAATTGATTGATTGCTAGATCAGTATAAATGATGTCAGTGCAGCATGTTGGTGATTATGACAGGAAAGACTACTTGGGTTAGGTTTGGGTAAAATGCTTAAAATTTCAATTGGAAATCCTCAGTACTAAACTTTGTTCTTTTGTTGGTTTTGACCATTAGGGGTGATATGTAATCAGTAAGCTCAAAAGAGTAGAGGGTAGTTTCTCATTAGTAAAAAGCCATCGTTGAAGGAAATGCTTCTCACATAAAAATTACAAAAGACAAGTGCCACTAAAATGTCAGACTTCTTCTTTGTTGTGAATATACAGTATTTTCCTCTTTTGCCTTGACAATGTTACAGTTTTTAAAAATTATTTTTATTATAGTTTCCTCAGTCCAGCTTGTGCATGAGTACGCACGCTATGAGTATGTGGGTTCACTGAGGTTGTATGAACGCATCTGGCATAGTTTCTCTAGATGTTCTACACTTCATAAGCAAGCAGTAAAAATATAAGTAGGCTTGGAGCTGGGCACAACAAGTTTCCCAAGCTGTAAAAGTTAACGTAGTTTGCATTGGAAAACATGTCTAAACAGAAGTCAGTGTACTTTCTGGAGGCTTTATAAGGTAAGAAATTCATTCAGACAGCATCTATTGATTGTAAACATATTAAATCTTTTCTCCGGAAATCTTAGCCACCACTTTATTACAAAAAGGAGCTGGTAAAGGCATAAGAGTTATGTCCTGACAGTGCATCACAATCAAATGCAAGTGAGTGTTCAGCCAGGCTCTGCACTGCCTGGCTCATAAATCCTCAACACTTGGTGTGAGAAAGGCTTTAAAATATGACAAAGAGATAATTCCAGATGAAATTGCACTTGTATTAACGGGGCATTATGCCCCTTCAAGATGCTACAAATGTGGGTTTTTGTCATTCATGCCAGAGAAGATAAATATTTCAGATTGTAGGTTACCAGACTGGACATGCACAGGGATGGAGAAGACCGAGACAGATCCAGAAAGCAAGAGAGAGTTGTGCAACACCATCTTGCGGTTGCCAGTGCATAAACGTTTAATCCCTCCTCAAGGCAGCCAAACATTTTTTCCACTTATATTGATGTGCGATGTATTGTGCTTATAGAGTGCATTGTTCAAATGGAATAACATTAGGGAGAACAGGTAACGGTCTGGATTGATCACTCAGCTTTTGTCCTGGGAGGAATTTGTTCTGCATTATTGCAGATTACACGTTTTACGTGGTATTATGAGGATTATAAGAATGACACACGGGCAACCCTTTTAGTCAACATAGGCAAGATTCATCACCCCCAAAGGCTCTAAAGATGTCCAGAGGAACAAATCACTCTCAATGCAATGGTTTATCAGCACTGAGAAAGGAAAAATACACAGTTGAGCTGCTTAAAGTAAATGCTCTCTATCTTTAAGACAGTCACTATGTCTTACTTTCCCTCCTGCCCTACTACTTGTCTTTTAGGTACTAGTACTAAATTGCTAGAATCCCGTCTTATTTTTATCATTTGTCAGTCAGGATAACAGGATATGAATGCATATTTCATATTGTATGATGTAATCATATAACATTAAAAAGAACTTGGAGAGGCTTTCTTAACCACTTACCCAGTACTTACTAAGCTACATGCACTGCGGTACGATTACTCAGATGGCGTTCTCAATAAGTGGCGTGTGTGGGAATTCACCCACTACACTAAGAGTTACGGGTGTCACAAAACCAAAAATTTTGTAGTCAATCCCAGTACAAGTAGAATTACATGATTGCCAATACCCGCTTTGATACCAAAACAAAATGAATATCCCATGTACTTAAACATAAACTCCTTCATTAAAAACATTTGAACATTACAGCAACAGCACAGAACAGAAAATGCTAACATTATATTTTGTTGACTGGACACTGAAATGTTAGGATGGTTGCCAAGTATCCTACTAACATTACTACGAGGTATAACGTTAGCTATATTACGTTAGCTTAAGCATTTATATGTTAGCCACTGCAGACATGTTAGCCTATGGAGCATAGTTGATGTCACAGCGGCAATGCCAGCTCTCTCAAATAAAATGGTAATGTGTATTTCAGGATAACAGAAGAAGGATAATACTTAGGGAGTTAAGGAGGAGCTATCGCAGCAGCTGCACTAGTCACCATCTTCCACATGGAGTTTTTCCTGTGCTTATGGGCATCCTTCTTTTTCTTCGCCATGTAGGAATAGACTAGAACACATAAGCGTAGGCGTATGCTGCCTACATCAGTTCCAGAAGAACTGCAGCCTTGGTACATACATTGCCTAGAGCCCCTTTCACATAGGATGCGGCATGCACTGCGCTGACCGCTAGCTGTAGCGAATGGCCCGAAATTTGTGTTGCGCCCACTCATTACGTGTACTAGATGTGCCTGCTCCCTAAACTACACATATTGCCGACTTAAATACAACAAGCTACTTTACTGTTTAAACAAACCTGGCATGCTCAATTCAGCGGAAATATGTTTCCGCTTTCCTCCCTAGGTCCCTATAAGCACGTAAACTTGTGTCATAAAGTTCCTTAAACTCGGACACACACAGAATCACCTTTTCTTCCATGTTTTCATTCATTGTGTGGTTGAACCTAGCGCGGCTTTAGGCTTTGTTTCTATTGGTCTTGTGAATGTACGTCACACCGTTAGCCTAGTTAGTGTCTAACATGCTAACATTCTGTAATGCCGTCAAGGTTTTTATCACGTTGACCGAGTAAAGTGCGTTAATTAGCACTAAAGGTGCGTACAGCTGAAAAGGACTGGAATGTCAATAGTTTTTTAGGTATTTCATCAAGAAAACATAGGACAAATTACCATTTTGACCTGGCAGTCCAATAGCTTCATGGCGGTGCTGAAAGAAAAGTTAGGTGATCATCAAAGTCATGGGGAAACACAAAACATATTGTCAAAAATCTAATGGTGTTTCATCCAACAGTTGAGATATTTCTTTCTGGAAGAAAATTACTTCACTTGATAATTTTTGTGGCTACTAACTCACACTCCTGCATGTAATTGAACCTGCTGAATAAAATAATCAATGTTCTCTGAATCAGCTTTGGAATCAAAGTGGTTGTCCAGCCCACTAGATTGATTTAGCTTTGGCAATCTCTCGTTTGTTTAGCAACCAAAATGATTGATCACATTAGTTCAAGCAGGTCATGCAAGTCATATATGCCACAGCGGAAGATTAGTGTCTGTTTGGATCAGCTGCCAATTGCATTTGATGCTTTAAAAAAAAGATGGTTTATTTAACCTACTTCTGTTGGGTTTGGCCCAATCAGTTGAATATTCCTTCACCAACAGCACCAGTGGGTTTAACTCTGATGACTCTCTGTTAATGACTTGTGGGTTTAGCAGTGGGTCATGTGCACCATTAAGCACTACGTTGTCTGGATGTCACATCATAGCAACAGAGAAATAAAGGAACAAGGAAGTTTCAGAAGGCGAGTTTGTGTGAGCTAATCCTGGACAGCAGCCAGAATAGCACCAATACTTTGCCAGTAGTCAAATAATGATTGTCTTTCTCTTGAATTGTGTTTTATATTCATTATTGTATATCAACTATACTGGAAGGTAGCAGCCCTTGTTTGAGTTAACATTGAGAAGTAAAGAAGCAGACTGAGCATAATACAAAGAAAGCATTGATTACGTGATTGATGAGACTCCTGCATTAGCTTTTTAATCTTCAACTCTGTCTATCTTTGTGTGTTTGACCCCGTCTCTCGTCACTGATCAAATAAAACAAATGCTCCATCTTCCTCAAGCCATCCAGGAACCTTTTTCAGCCTAAGAGTGGCTAGCTGCTTAGACACCCTCCCTTTTCTTTTGTGTCCAACTCATCTCCTCATTTTCCTGAGCTCCATTGTTTTCAGAAACTTGAAATTCTTCTTTCACCTCCTCCCTCCACTTCTCCTTCTCTGATTCAAAAATGCTGGGAACAAACATTTTATAGCACACCATCCTCTTTTTACCTGCTGATGTGTGACCTTGTTCTATTTCAGGAGGCGTGTTTGTTTTACTCCAGTGCCACTCCCAGTACAAAGAGCTTTGGCAGGCACAAGCCTTTACTCTTGTGGTTAATTGCAAAAAAAAAGTTTTTTGCAGATTGAATGAATCCTTACATCTTATCCCAGGCTCTTTAGTGACTGTCATGAACAGCTGGGCTTGTGCACGTCTGTGTGTGCGTGTGCGGGTGTGTGGGCGAATGGCATCAACCATCCATGCTGCTCCTTACTCATCAGCACAGTGTGTCTATTTACTTTGATCACAAGTTTTCCAAAGTGCACCCTGATCCAAGCGGAAAACTTAACGGGAGTGGACGTTTTGTTCACGGGAGTGCACTTGGTTGGAATGCACATGGTTACTGAATCAATTAGCAGAGTTTTGCTTTTTATACAGCAGTTTGTCTGTTCAGTTTTGGAGAAATTAAGTGATAATGTTTTCCATATTTGACTCTTTTCAGTGCTATATGCAGGGCTTGTTGACCTCTTATCGACTAAGTCATATGTTGACACTCTACACATGTTCATGTATATTCATTAGCCTGGCATCTTATAGGATTCTTGCGTTGATATAGCATGTGTAGAACTATTCCAGCATGACAGGAAAAAAGAGAAAACACAAAGGTCAAAACAAAACAGCCTCTATGCGTTCCATAGCTGTCACGTTTGGCTCGTCATGACAACACCGTCAGTCCCTCGTTTTTCTTCCTAGACCCCGTCAGGGAAAGGCACTTGTTTTATTATCAACAGCGAAAGAGAAGTCCGCCCTCCACTAAATGTCTTGTCTTTTTATGGAGACGTTGAAGGCTGAGGGGGGGGGACAGAGCAGAGGAAACGCAGAGGAGAAAGTTCTGGCGAGATCTGATCCACTGTTTGGAGGCAGATGTGCTTGGAGAGGCAGGAGTCTGTCTCTGAAGCTGGGTAAAATATGTGCTCTAGATGTTTTAAGGAGTTTGATTTACCGCTCTTGCCTGCTTTTTTCATTAGCTGATCCAGAGGTGTTTCTTTGTTCAGCCAGAGTTAAGGGAGTTGGCCAGTAGGCTCCAGCAAAGGTTAGGCATGTTTCCTAGTTGTTTGCGTAGAAAGCAGCGAGTGTACGTTGTCAGTCATCATGTTGCTGTGTGAAAGTGAAGAAGCATTACATCATAGTTTGGGAATTTTAAAGGATCCCAACAGCATGTTGCTGCAAGGTGGCGTAATGTGCTGGAATCTAGGCAGAACTTATCCTGGGTTTTCAGATGTTTTCATGCACACAAAGCAGAGCTGGATGCTAAATATTAACAGATTGTGCTGCCCCATTGAGAAATCCCTACTTATGTTTTCAACACCTCAGACAGCTGTTGCTCTCCAGATAACCTTAGCAAGTTGGCTATGCCAAAAAGCTGTTAAATCTCCCTGCTTTGCCCTTTCTAGCATCAATAATAGTAAATTTGTGTTGCATAGCAATGTGATGAGCAATGCTTGCAGACTTGGGGCTACATCAAAAAAAAGTGCTTACATGGGGTTAAAAGTTCCATATAAAGTCAAGAAGTAATAAAGGTAAAATAGAGACCACTGTGGAGTCATTCCATCAAACATAAAGTCTTGTTTTGCTGCTTCAGTATGTCTCTGAAGGTTAAAGGGCACGGGGGAAAGTGTGTCTGCGGGCGTCTTTGCTCTAAGAAGGTACATCTGCTTTTCTCTAAGAAAAATGCTTCACGTACCAATCGGTGCCATATTGTATAAAGCATGTCTCCACAGTGGAAGTCTTAGATGAGATAAGAGAAAAATTCCATGGGACAGTAATAAAGTTCATTAATTAAAAAGATCTAATTATCATTCACATGATAGAGATCAAGTTCAACGTCACATTTACTAGTGATAGCCAAAGTCCTGACGTCACATTTGGGCTAGATGATTCTCCACTACCTCAGTACAATTGCTCATTGAGGTTTTTGTGCAACAACCACATAGCTCTGCAAATATATCAGCAATCTTTGAAGTGCAACACATGGCTTATGCCCCACGCAGGCCTAGAGACCGTTCAGAGACCCCCTGGTGTCGCTAGGGAATAATGTACATTCCCCACCCGGCTGGTGAGTGGTTGCTGGACTTTGCTGGCAGTCACTAGTGGAAATTGGTTGCAAAGAGATATAAGGCGCTGCACCAAAAACTTCCTTGCGATTGCTTTAGTCAACTAGCAGATTGCTGTGGTTGCCAATAGTTTGCGTGGAAGACACAGACTTGTCTGCAAACAGTCGCTAACTATTCACCGAGCGGTAGTGAAACCGTGAAGAATGCGACGCAAACCGGAGACTGTTCACCTTCAAAGTAAAAGTTGCACCTTTTGAAATGCGGTTGCTGTGGTAAGGTGCAACTTTTACTTTGAAGGCAAATGTTCTCCAGTTTGCTTAGCAGTTTTTCTGTTTCATTATAAATCGATGAGTATTTGGGCAGTGTTTGCAGATAAGTCGCATCTTCCATGCAAACTACAGGTGAATGTAGCAACCTGCCAGTGACCAAAGCAACCACAGGGAGGTTTTTAGTGCAGCACCCTCGTTCTGATTTCACCTGGTGACAGCCACCAACCTTCAGCAATTATTAACTGGTTGGGGAATGTACATTTTTCCCTAGCATCTGGAGGTTGCCAGGGGGTCGCTGACTGGTCTCTAGGCCTGTGTGACTGAGGCCTAGCATGGGCTTTGGGATACATAGCTGGCTCACAAATTTGTAGGAACTGAATGTGAAGGGTTCCACATGGTGCTCAGCATCGACCATACAGTGTCAGGTCCCCACAGTTAGTCATAAATGATGAGAATCTCCTTCAGTGTGTGTCTCAACTTTCCAGCCAGCAATGGTCTCAGCCAACTGCAGTTATATTCGTACAATTGACCAACTGCAAAATTTAACCAGCAACAGTCTTGGGCTTATAGGAAATGGTGTTCATTTGCAAATGTACAAATTAATAAAAATGGAAGCATTGAAAGAACAAGTGTATATAAATCTTTTGTTTGTTTTTGTTAGTTTGAGTGAATTGTATATCATATAATATATGTAAGCAGTAACATTACTTGTCTGTTTCCTTACGCAATTGAAGAAAGCAATACAATATGTCACAGTGCTCTTTACTGAAAGGAAACCAGACTAATCCTCTGGAAAGAAGTGCAAGTCTCAGGCACACACCCCTTTTTCTGATGGTGATGTTTTTGGCACCAACACCACATCCACAACTAGCTTTGCTAGCTTGATTGAGTAAGTGCCACAAGCATCGACTGTTTGTATGTTTATTTTACTTAAAAAAGTCAACATATGTTATTCACAACAGGGCTTTGGTTCTGTCTTCATGTAGTTCAATGCAATGTAGAAAAATGTAGGTACGGAAAAAGGGGCAGGTGCTGTGCAGAAAACAAGCAAACAGAAAAGAATCAAGTTTTATCTCTTTATTGCACAACAAAGAATGTGACTGTTTGAGTTTTGAGATCAAGGTGGGTCTGATGAAGAGCAGCATTACTCGAAACATCACGTTCTTTGTGATGCAAATAGGCAAAACTGGAGCCCTGCAGTGTGCTAGATTCTTTTCTTCTGTTCAGTGCAAAGTTTGGAAAAATCCTGTGTATTTTTGATAATGGTGGCAAGCTAGAAGAGGGAACTAGTCTTTTACTGTCTGTCATTCATCTTCAGTTTGAATGAATGAACTCTGTTAATCCAACAGTATATGTGCTATTGTGCTGCCAAAGCTTCAAAGCAAGATAAGGCATTACTATATCTGTACATTAGAATCAATATATATAATAACACAATACGGAATATGCAGCTGCTGCAAAGTGCTGTTTTAAAGACGGCTCATCAAGATCTTATTACAAACGGGTGTGAACAAGTAGCTTCAAGGTGAAAAGCAGAATAGCTTTACATACAGTAAGCTGCCTCATTCTCAGTCTGTCATGATGGTGAAAGCTGCCTGTCAGATTACCAGCTTGTGAGTCTACGTGACCTGCCGCAGTGCGCTCACTCAATTGATCATCGCTGACTCTGTCACTTTGAGACAGACGTGGAGTCAGAGGGACTGATAGCATCAAAGAGAAAGGTGGAAATCCAGTGACAACTCAGAGGTCCTCAATGAAGGAAATCTTCTGCATCTGCCAAGACGGTGCCAAGAATAACACAGATTTTTGTGACATTAATAACACACATTTGGTGAATCGTAGCTGCATGCTTGCCCTGGGTGTGTGCGTCCATGTGTTGCTTGGTATGCACACACAGGATGAACCCGTGTGATGTGTGTGTGGCCATGCATTTAACTTGTGTGCAGACTGGTAAGAAGTGTGACGCTTTTTTATTTTTATTTTTTACTGAGACAGGATTAGCTGCTCTCAAGGCTGCCACTGGAATGCGAGGATCAACAAGTCTGCTGTGGCAGTGCGCGTTCAGACACACACGTCCGTTCCTCTGTGGCACATTCACTATTTATCTTTCAGCCCATTACTCTCTATTAATATTCCTGCTTTGCTCCTTCCTCTCTCTTTTCTCACTGGGAACATAGCTGAAACTCAATTTCAACAATCAATCACTAGTGCCATGAGGAAATACATGGCTATTTTTTTTTTTTTTTAACCAGTTACATCACTGTGTGGGTATAAATGAAGATTAATTGGCATTTTGCTTCTCTGTCCTTGAAGTTGTAGAATGCTTCATGTGTGCATTATTTTACATTCGTTCCAAATTGTTCTTTTTTTTTTCATTCCACAAAAATGCAAATAAAATTACGCTGTCTGAGTAGGTGAGTGAAGACTTGCACGTGCTGATTGATGGGTTAGTGGAGGAGTAGCTCCATCCACCAAGCAGCTGTTTGAAGTGCTTACACAGTGACTTCTGCACGACTACATCTTCAATCATTCAGTCAGCGTGACATCACCTGTTGCATCCGCGAAACCTTGTAAAAATAATTTGTTTTCACACCTTTTATAATAGAGATACTCTGTTCCTTAAAAGCTGGAGGGAACTTCATTTAAAGACAGTCTTACTGAAAGCACAGCCATTGTGTGTTTACCCTGTGTGTCCCTGAAGGCAATGTGCTGATGGCTTTAGACAAATAAAATTGCCATTTTTGTGGTCAGGGGAAGAACAGAAACACTGCGCTGACAGAAAGTTGGCTTTTGCAAGTGGTATTCTTCAAACTTCTATTTTTTTCATGAATTATATTTATTTTTCTTTTAAATTGCAGCTTTTATGAAAACAGTGGGGGGAAAAACTGCATCTGCACCTGGGTCCACATTGATTAATGAGTTGCTCCTTGGCACAAGGCCTAACATTTCACCATTTTTCCTTGAAATCTTTCACCATGGGTGTGAGATTAAAAACAGTGAAAAAAGTGGCCAAACCTTTTGCAGGGCTAAGTTTGGGAGTGTGTATATTATCAGGGTGAAGTGGTGCAAGGTAGATTTTCATTATTATATTGCCATATACATCAAAAAAATATCCATCCATCCAAATGAGTTAGTTGCAAAAAATTGAGCATGGGCCTTGGAGACAAGTTCAGCCAGTAGTCCCAGCATATTAGTTGATCTCAACGCAAGACCAAATTAGCTGAGGGCTCATTTGATACCCTTCTACACATCCAGTTGGCAAATCTCATAAACTGCTTGCTGCTTGCCTCTGCAAGCCGCTTTGCAACCCACCTCCCTCCCAGCCTCTCTGTTTCATGCTGTGTTTGTTGTCAGTGACTGCTCTGATCTGAGAGAGGTCTTGCTGCTGCTCACTCTGCCTTTAGACTTTCGATGCATGCAGGTGAAATGATGGGAAGGTCCAAGAACAGAGTCACATTGCCAAATAAAAATGACTGCAATCCAGTTTTGATTCAAGTGGCCCAGACAGATTTGTTATCAATCCATCCACCCATCCATTTCCTGCCTCTTATTTCGGTCGGGGTCACAGGGGCAGCAGTCTAAGCAGAGACGCCCTCTCCCCAGCGACCTACTCCAGCTTTTTGGGGGGAGACTGAGGCATTCCAAATCCAGCTGAAAGGTAGAATCTCAGCAGAGTGTCCTGGGTCTGCCGCAGGGCCGCCTCTGAATAGTACATGCAGGACAACACCTCACCTAGCAGGTGTCCAGGAGGCATCCTAGTAGATGCCGAACCACTTCAGATGGCTTCTTTTGATGTGAGCCCCTCCCAAATGACTGCGCTCCTCACCCTGTCTCTAAGGAAGAGCCCCAACACCCATCGGAGGAAGCCCATTTTGGCAGCTCGTATCTCATCCATTCGATCACTGTCCACAGCTTGTGGTCACTGGTGAGGGTAGGAACGTAGAGCAGACAGGGCAGAAATGCATTTATCACAATATGTAGCTAGCAGATATTAAACAGGATCTCTTTTAAATGTGTGCTCTTTTATCACTGTGGATATCACTGTTCATTTAAGTCTCAGTCATACTTGAACAACACTAAAGTTGCATAACTGAAGAACTCTTGGTTCTAATATAGACAGCAGCTGAATTGCAGGGCAAACATAAAGCACCACTGCTTAACTTGATTTTGGTAATCACACTTTTGGGTCTTGCAACGTAAAAGAAAAACTGATGGAGTTGAGATATGTATAAAGGCATGTTTTTTTTTCTGGCAGTAGAGTAGACATGTAGTTTGGGAAAGGTGTAGGTTAAAAGCAGTTATAACTTCACTAAAAATAATTTTCACACAGTCCCTTATCTGTTGCACGTTTCACGTAGTACATGTCAAAGTGTCAGCAAAGAACTGTGTGCAGTGAAGGTGGGAAGGCGATAAGTTTATTGTGTTCATTAAACACCCCATTAGCACTTATCAGTCTGTGTTTAAACTGTTCAACGCCTCGTCGTTACTGTTAACACTTCATAGCATTCTTTACTGGCACATGCTCATACACACATTATAATAAAGCTGAAGGTTGGCTGCTTTGGAGAGCAGGACAGCAGCACCGAAGCACTGTGTTCGTTCCCTTTCCGCTGGGAAATCAATAATAGACCAGCTGACCCAGATATGACCTGTGTTACACGTGCACACATAAAGACATGCACTGTCGCATCAACTGTGCAGAGAGAACAAAGCATCGCCGGGCAGTGATGGGTGTGGCCTGGGTCTCCAGGAAGTTACACTTGGCTAAAACTTCCTGGACTGAAACAAGGCTGATGGGCTTAAAGTGTTGATTTAATTACTTTGGAAGAGTTTTTCCCGTGTGGCTTACTTATGGATCAAAATTACACCAGGTATTAGTCAGTTGTAGCAATATATGTTCCAGGTTGATTTCAAGTTCATTTTCAGGTTTTTGACATTTTCAAGGGTTTTTTTTTTTTTTTCAAGTGGCCAATTTTCACATAATTTTTGGGTTTCTGTTGCTAGGTCATGCCAATCACCATGTTCCACAGTAAATATAATCTTGCAATGAAACTAGCCAAGAATAAATGCTGGTTATTAAAAATCAAAAAGGACAGCTGTTAGGTAGGTTACCTAAAATTTGAGATGTAATTATTCGGTTCATGTCTCAATTTTGGGGCAAGGAGTCAGCTAATACCTATTTTTAGAAATAAGGAAGAATATGTTTTACCACAGGCATGATCACATTCTAGTTCATGATTGGACCATGAACTAAAAATAAACTCCATTACTCTGATGTATTACCAGGTCACTCTTTACATGAACCATCATTAAACATGACCATTTTCACCAGGCATTAACAGCACCATGTGGATAATTATAGCATATAGCATATTGTTACATAATGCATCTCTGAAACTATTTCTCAGCCCCTATTTTTCATCCCATAGATGCACACACATGGCCTGGGAGCTGGGGGTATAGTGAAACAGGAAACTGTGACACACGACAGTGGACGGTTTGCAAATTATAATTTTAAAAGTTAAAGCTTTTAACTTGATTTTTGTATGACTCATTCTTAAATTAGATCTTCTTCTTTTGTCGTGTTTTAGACAGATTCCCTGATTCCTCCCTGTACATGAAAAGAAAAGTGGGTCCCACATTAGAGAGCATTATCATATTTTATATGACAAGGCCCATGGTGGGACAGAGCTGTACTGAATGATTGCTCTCTGGATAATTGATTATGTGTGCTGTCACATGTTACATGCAAGAATACCAGGGCTGTTCCAGTAATGGGATTGGATAAAGGTCCTCAAACAGCTGTACTGGTCTCTAGAAGGACAGCAACACAGCATGGAGGAAGCCAGCAGCAAACAACAGCAGAAGTTTGGACGTACTTCATGCTTGCTGTAAGCCGACAAATTTTCTAGTAGTGTTTGACTTAACTGCAAACAGTAGTCAAGTAAGGCCAAGAGACCTGTAGATGAAAAATGTGTATTCCCTGACCGGTTAACGAGTGGTTGCTGGAGGTTGCTTGCTGCCGCTGGGTGAAATTAGTGGCAAGGAGGTGCTGGACCAAAAACCTCCTTGTGATTGCTTTGGTCCCTAGCAGATTGCCGTGGTTGCATGGAAGCTGCCAACTTGTCTGCAAACACTCGCTAACAAACCGCCAAGCGATAGTGAAACTTGAAAAAGTGTTAGGCAAACTGGAAACAGACCGTTCTCCTTCAAAGTAAAAGCTGTGCTTTAGCCTGAAACCAACACATTTGGAAAGGCACAGGTTTTAAATTTGAAGGTGAACGGTCTCTGTTTCCGGGTTGCTTCAAATTTTCACTACCACTTAGTGAGCAGTTGTTTGTGTTTGAAGACAAGTCGGCATCTTCTATACAAGCTACAGGTGACCCTGGGAATCTGCTAATGACCAAAGCAATTGCAAGGAGGTTTTCACTGAAGCACCGTATACCTCTTTGTGACCAATTTTACTTAACAAGCAACCTACAGGAACCATTCGCCAACCGGTTGACACATTTTTCTCTTAGCCTAGTGACTGGTAGCTGCCAGGAGTTCACCAGTCGATCTGTAAGCCTGTGTGACCGGGACCTAATCTCACAACATCTGAAAAGCTCTATCGATGATGCTTTTCCTTGGGTTCTCTCTGTGACATAATGAGTTAACTTGATTAATATTATCTTCACTTCAACTTCCTCTTGTCTCCTTCTCTATGTATATTAGGTGCACACACATACACAGTAAGACTGAGAGGAAAGAAGAGAAGCTATTGCCACTGTAAATTATAGCAAAATGCAGTAGAAATGCACTGAAATATAGGACATATAGTTTATCTTTCACTTTATTTTGGTCCTGTTGTGCATTATTTTACTTAGAAATGCCAGTTCAGTAAATCCAGTTTTCTCCCTCCATTGGCTTTTTTTAAACCTGTATTTTTTTAATATGAACTTTTCAGCGCAGGATAAATGAGAATAAACCAACGTGTATGGAAAAAATGACAATGGTCCTCGGCCACATTCAAACCCATGGTGTGCAGTTACAAGAACGAAAACGCTCACTAGTTGTTCAGCCATCAGTAGCCTTCAGGGCTAAAATCTGCTTTGTCTCAGCCTGGTTGTGCATTCCAATCCAGTTCTCCATCAGTAAAACTGCAAAGGCAGTCCATATTCCACCTACTCCTGCTGGGAAAGAGTCCTATGGAGGGTATAAAAACAGGGTGTTAAGATGTTTGAATCTAAGATAACGTGAAGCAGTTTGTTCACATTGTCATGTGAGTTAAAATAGAAAGGAACCATAATGACAAAGTTCCGTTTTGGTCAGGCATAATGAATGAGTCACAGGAAATCACTAGCGAGGACTATTTTTACAGTTGCATTTTTCATCGCAGTTGTTACACATCAGACCCTGCTACAAGTACATGTTGTACATGCAGGACCTGCTTCTTCAGTGTCTGAAGCACATATGGACATTTTTTTCCCCTTCTCATATAAACTACACACACGTCACGTTTAAACTGTGTGTACAAGCTTGCATGTGTCTCACGAAGGGACCGCAGCTCTGCCATGAGTCTGTCATCTTCATCGTCAACATCATCGGGATTCCGAGGAGCAGAGCACCGTAAATAATCCCCGCTCTTTAACTAGTTCACAGGATTAACTGCGAGGGGGGCGGGTATGGCACCCACGTGGAAAATAAAGAGTTTTACAGAGACTTTATTCTGATCCCACTGTGTTAAATGGATACGGTGGAAGTTAACACCAAGAGGGAAAACCAGAAGAATGTTCTGTACTTTTTGTCGGGTCACGTTCTCGCCACTGGTGTGAAAAATAAACAGACTGTTTGGTAATAGGATCAGCATATAATATTGCTTACATCCATGGAAAAGTGCTGAAATATGAGAGCAAAGGGCACTCAGATGGAAACTCAACACTGTGCGTTTGAAATGGTTCAGAGAGAACACAGAGTTATCGTAAATGGCAGTCGTGAGCCCGACTTCCTTAAAAAAAAAAAAAAAAACAGACCAACAGATCCTACATGTAAAAGTTTATTTGCTTGGAAGAATTCAATTAGGAAATCTTCTTAGGCAGGGAGGAGGAGGCCCGGTCCGTGGTTGCAAAACCACTCTTCAGAAGAAACTTCTAGAGGCCCACTGTGAAATCAAGTTTGTTGTGAAATTTGTGAAAAATGTCAGGCTCTTGACTGACAAAAAATAGGTTCCAAAGACAGCAGCTGTTGCAGAAATGGCAGATTAATGACACTAGCTGCTTGGAATTAAACGTTAATTGCCAAAAATTCTTTGCACAATTTATTTTGTGCTTTGGCACATGCCTTAAAGCCTCTGGGAAACTCATAACTTTTTGTGTGTGTGTGTGTGTGTGTGAAATAAAAAGGCTTCCCCTCATTTTTCAAGCATAATAGCCGTCACGTGCTGTCGGCACAGCAGGAAATAAGGGGACATCTCTGTCTGGGTATGGATGTTGCATGTTAATTTTTGCTTGTTACTGAAATATTCTATTGAAGCTTTTGCCAGCCTAGAAGGTGAGGATCGAAACCTGAGTAACCAGTAGTGCAACTTAAATGATCCTGGCATGCTGGATTTTTCTTGTCATACACGTAGCAAAATAAAAACAAAACAAAAGAGAAGACGAGAGTCCTACTGCACATCTGAGGCCCCGACACGTTACGTTTTTTTGGCACAGATGCCAGTCCTAATCTCAGATTTTTTTTACATTCCAGAATTGATGGAGTGACACAGTGTTTCTCTGGGAGTGGTTTCTGTGTGTGTGTGTGTGTGAGGGAGCCAATTCTCACGGTGCTGGCATCGTGAAACGCTTAGATTGCAGAGTTCGATGGGAACCTAATGCCCATGGGGCGACTTACGCAACCGTTTTGATTGACAGATAAATGGCACACACTCGCATTCAGAAACACTATGTGCTCTATATGTATTGACTGTCGCAAAATGCAACAATTCTCTTTCGTAACCTAACGTGTTTATGTCTTAACTGCGTATTTGTTGAGTCACAGGAAGGACATGAAAACTCCACAATTTGCTCACATAAATAGATCACAAACTGAGATATGCAAAGTCTCTGAGTTCAGCAAAACTGAAGGCTTTTTTCAGGAATACCAACTCAGTCTCACAGCACTTCCAGTAATTGGTGTTCCTGGACAAGAATCCACTGCACCACACACCCCCATTTTTGTGTTGTTTTTTTTTTTTTTACCCAAAACATGATTTCCGTGTTTCCCGTCCATGTAAATGGTTGTGAAGATGTTCATTCAACTTTTAAGGGTGGAAAAAAATAAAATAAAAACAATAAAAACTACGGACACGAACTGTTCTGTTAGAGAGTTGTAAACACGGGACAGTTCGTGTCCGCGTACGTGAACAGACAGATTGCTTTTTCTGTGGCTGGTTCACATTTTGCTATGAGACCATACTTAAAATATCATGTGTGTTACCACAAAACTGAGATGCAGACTCACCAGCAGAATATTAAAAAACAGAGTTGGATCAATATTCTTCAGTCTGTGAGAAGAGAGGACCCAAACACAGGGTACCAGGCGAGTAAAAGTTCAAAACATATAGCTTTAATTTCAAGGCTGGTTGTACACAGGAGGCAAAAGGTCAGGAGGTCGTCACGCATTGTGTGTGCAGAGATGCACTTAGGCCACCACAGCTCGCTGTTCCTTCAGTGCCTGACAGTTAGCTTTATAGCAGACTGATTGCACCACAATAGATTGTGCAACATTAAATCGCCCCCGTGCCAGTCCAGACCACTGAGGTTAACGGCGTTTTGATAACCTTGAAGAGGAAAGTTAAAAAAATGAATAGAAAATGAGGAAAATATGAAAATATGAAAGGAATATCTGAACTAGAAAAACAAAACACCAGGGATACCAGTAACAGGAGGACTGATTTCATTATTGAGAAGTGTTGCAAAAAACTGGCAAGAAACTGAAACGCAGGCAAGTGTCTGTTATTTGACAAAAAACATGAGAGAATTCAATTTGAAATGATTCACTTTTTTAGGCAAATGTCTCGAAGAATTTACAGTGCATCCAGTGTAATTCTTAATAATTTTCTTTGTATTTTATGACACTTATACTAATATCTTTGAGATTTTGGAGTGCTGGTCAGATAAAACAAGTTAATTGAATAGCTCATCTTCAGCTCTAAAAAAAACCTTTGATATATATACGTATATATATATATATATATATATATATTTAAAAGTTGTTTGCCAAATTATTAATTAAATAAAATATGAAGCTAATTTTACCGGCACATATGGGCACAATCAGTAACTTCCTGTCCAAAGTGTAATCCCAGGTAACACCACTTGTTTTACACCGATCAGGCAGAACGTTATGACCACTGACAGGTCAAGTGAGTAATACTGATTATCTCTTCATCACGGCACCTGTTAGTGGGTGGGATATATCAGGGATCAAGTGAACATTTTGTCCTCAAAGTTGATGTGTTAGAAGCAGGAAAAATGGGCAAGTGTGAGGATTTGAGCGAGTCTGACAAGGGCCAAATTGTGATGGCTAGACGACTGGGTCAGAGCATCTCCAAAACTGCAGCTCTTGTGGGGTGTTCCCGGTCTGCAGTGGTCAGTATCTATCAAAAGTGGTCTAAGGAAGGTGGTGAACCGGCGACAGGGTCACTGATGCACATGGGGAGTGAAGGCTGGCCCAACAGACGAGCTACTGTAGCTCAAACTGCCGAAGAAGTTAATGCTGGTTCTGATAGAAAGGTGTCAGAATACACAGTGCATCGCAGTTTGTTGTGTATGGTCAGCAAAAGGGCGACCAACACAATATTAGGAAGGTGGTCTTAATGCTATGCCTGATTGGGACTGCTGGATATTTAAATTAAATCTGAAGCCGAACTTTGTTTGTGATTGTTTAAATGTTAGCTGCATGCGTCCAATATGCAGCAATCAAACCTAAAGGCTTAAAAAATTGACACATACGAGCAGAGCTGAGAAGCCAGTGAGGGATCATGTTCTTGTTACTAGACTTGTGACTGTTCAGTGAAGATGTCTGCATAGAGGATGGTGCAATCTGGAGGGAGAACTTGCAAAAAAACAAAAGAATATACCAATATGCAAATAAACAGAGAAAAGCTTTCTCCTTGCAGATTTTCCTCCTATTTCCTACACTCTAACTGTCTGTTGACCACAGTCATCCTTTAATAGTTGAAAGCCTGGAAGGGTCTGTTTGGCAGGGGTGAGGTTACCGCTGAGTTGTGACCTTAATTTGAGTTTCACATCACTCACTGGAACACATAAAGTCCTGGAGGAGCTCGCAAACACACATGCACGCAAAGGACTGAGCGCTGATTGCTCTGAACATCTCTGCTGCCATTAGGCAACAGTCACTTTGTCTCATTTGAAATGCAGCAGGCAATGCATTTTTTCCGCTTATTTATGCTAAAAACACACGTGATCCCTACCCCTGTTCTCAGTGTGCACACACATACACACTCACAGGCCAATCACTATAATGCTCTACTCTCCACACTGGATTAGTAATGATTAACCAGCTTTATTAGCTCAGCCGGCTAGATTGGTTAAAGAGAGTGGAGGAGAATTTACTGACTTGTATACAATTGTGATTACATGCAATGAGATTACACACATTCCTTGGATAAGGTTCCATTTGTGTGTGTGTGTGTGTGTGTGTGTGTGTGTGTGTGTGTGTGTGCGCAATAAGGAAGATACAGTACTGGAGGACCAAATGTTGGCAGTAAAGACAGGGTGACACTAACACAGAAATGTTACCTGCTAGGCAGATTCTTGGGTAAAAAGAATAAAGAACAAGCTTTTATCAACTCGAGAGGATTTTTAGATTTTATTAAGAGCATCAGGCTGAAACAGTAAAGCAAAAGAGGGACAAAAATAATGATTTTGAACCCCTGCTTACTCAAATTATGACTTTGGATATGGAAGAAAGTGGAGAAGGGAGATAAAGTAGGATGGAGAAAGGGAAACAGTAAAATTTTCCATTGTTTATAGTCTGGCTCCTGGACCATCCCAAGCAATCTGACGATTTCCCAACACGCATTGCAAACAAATTAATTGTTTGCAAGGCAAAGTAGAGGTGAAGACCGATTCTTAGCATTCGAGGAGCAGCTGCTACCAATCTGCTATCAAAAATCATCATGGTGTAAGCTGTGATTTAAGGCATTCCTTGCAGACCAAAAGCTCTTTCACTTTGTACAATTCTGATCTATATAGAGAGAACAGGGAGCATTACAACAAATAAGAGTTTTACCACAAAGACAAAACACAAAAAACAAGTATGAAAATTATGACATATAACTGGCAATTGTAATTTTGACAAGAATTCAGAGAAAATGTTGAATTCTCTTAAGTACTTAAATTCCTGCAAGTGCAAATAGTGAGTTTAATACTTTGGGAGTATAATGTCACTGACATAACCCAGCCTGCCAATGATAGCTGATAGTGGACAAACCTTGACATCTTTTAGATGTCATCTGTAGTGGACCTGTACACCAAAAACATGGCAGTTCACCAGGAAAATTTATATATTGATTTGTGTACATAGAGACAAAGTTTTGATTCTTTATGCATTCATGGACTTGGAAAAACATGAATAATACATCTTTGCTCTTTGGCCCAAGGTTTTGTGTCCTTAAATCAACATGAAACATGAATTTGGAATCGCAGCACGCCACTTTTAAGGACATTGCATCTGTCATGGCAAAAAAATGTAATCTTTTCACATACCACGTCATGCTGTTTTGTCCTAGTTGTGAAAAGATAACCTTAGATTACCAACAATGAATAGCTTAACACAAGTAACAAACTCTGGAGCTGAAAAATTAACCCAATGCAAAAGTGCCCAAAACTGCAGTTCCTCCAGTGGCCACTTAAAGCTGACTCTTAAACCTAGACAGTAAAAAAGATGGATGTAGCTACAGTGACGTCACCCGTTGGTTTCGGAACTCCTGTTTTGAAGCCTCGAGATGAGCGGTTGCAAGAAACCAAATGTGACGAAAAGGGGCCGGTCTGACTGTGAAACCGCTTGCTCATTGGCTAATGGCTTGTGATTGACGAGTCATTAGCCGATGAGCGAGTGGAAAATAACAGAGCTAATCCTCCTCTTTGAAACAGGGTATGAACAAAATTTACAAAATACACAAAGTTTTTATTCAGTATTACCCAAAATGAATCACAAAAATCATGAATTCAGCAGCAAAGTGTTTACAGAGGTCAAGAAAGAAAGCCTTTTTCCCATAGATTTCTATACGACCAGAAGTGTTTTTGCAACCACAGCTATCGCCATCTGGTGGCCTTCAGATAGAATGCAGGTTTTTTGGCATTTGCGCATTGACTTCATTTTTCCAACCAGGAAACTACGTCCATCTTATTTTTTTTTACTGTCTATGCTCTTAAAGCAAGTCAAGCCTCTTAGACTCCCATGTTAGAACGCATTGTTACAGCATTACAAAGCATGTTTACAGCCTGGTACAAAAAAACAGTTTTGGCCTCTAAGGAAAGTTTCCCCCCTCATAACAACAACTCAATCGGGGTGCATTTTTTAAATAGCTTATCAATCTGGATACTGGACTTAGGGGCATGGGTGTATGGCTTCCACTAATTATAGTCTCTGAACTGGACCTGTCCTCCATGTTTGAGGTGTTGGAAAAATATTAATTTGTTGCTGTGTGGTATAGACCATCGAAGAAGTTTGTGCTTTAGTATTGGTGTTTTGTAGTATTTTATTAGTCTGTTGCTTAGTATTAATTAGCAGATAATAGCAGATGAATGCAGCTTGCTAAGCAAGCTTGCTAGCATTCGTAATTAGTAAAAACTCCACCCTTAAGTTAACTAATTTCTGGCTGCAAAAACCTGACATGGTGTTGGCTCAAATGCTAATGTTGAGATTTCAAAATGTAGTCCAAAACTGGTGATGTCATGGTGGCTACATCCATCTTTTATACACAGTGTGTGGCTTAACATCGACAGATGTAGCTCAAGCATCTCATAATAGCTGAGTTGGTGGTTGAGTCCATGGGGTCAGTACATGGTGAAGGAACCCTAACAGGCAGTAGTCACTTCAGGCCTTCATGTTCTGGATGAACAATGTGATTTGGCTTTTAAATTATTTTTTATCTAGCTAGTTGGCAAATCACGGGTTAGATAGCATAAGGGTGAAGTTAAAAGTCAGGGTAGTAAAACGGTATTTAGTGGCCTTTTGACAAAAAATGGCCCCTGACAGGAACCTCTCTACCACTTTCTCTTTTCTTTTTTTTAAACCACACTACCAGTGTCTCTTCCCTATTTGTCAGAGAATACCGAACGGCATTTCGTTACACTAGGGTAATAGAAAAAAAACATGATGCTGGCTCCCATTAAAAACATTCATTTGAAAGCTGCGTCAGGTGCCCATGTGCACAAAAAAAAAAAAACCCATTATATTTCATTATTATTAAAAAAATTGCCATAAGACCGGGCTGGCCTTCCACTGATTGCTTTAAGCCAGTACCACACAAACACACACACAAACCCACACATTACCTCAGCTTCTCCTTCCACTATCAACTGTGGTGTTGATACAATACCTGATTTCCTTTGCTTTGCAGCTTATGTAACCATTATGCAAGACCCTAAGTCTTGAAGGTCGGGCCTCATTATTACTGCAGGCCTTTCGTATTAATCTGTCCTTAAAATGTTTGAAGTTCGTCCGAGCTTTAGATGTGCTTGCCAGTGATTGGGGGGTAATATTTGGAGCACGCACTCCAAGTTGCTCATTCTTGTGGCTGAGCCAGCAAGGCCTCATTAAATGCAAAGGCACACAAAAAACCCCAATATGAAGTGAAAGCTGGATACAAGTGCTTTTGAACTGCATTTGAAATCCCGTATTTCGCTAATGTGTGGTGGCACCTCACAGCTAGAAAAATGTCAATAACCACTAAAACCGCACAGAGTTTAAGACTTTTGCTTGACTTTTTTTTGGCAGTGGATGTCATTATTTTAAAAACACCACGGTTCCTATACCACATGAAATATAAATGTCAGAATAATTCCTTAAACTGCACATAAAACTGTGAAATTCACAAAGGGCTCATAAACTAATTCAGTCTGTGCATTGTTGGAATAGAGTGTGTTGTGTAATTCTTCCATGAGACGAAGCGCATTAAGCGTGGAAGTCAACATAAAAATTGTTTTGAAAGTTAAACTCAGCCAAGTTTTGCATTATTGATCCTTTTAGAAAGTAAGAAGCGCAGTAAACATCACTTCTATCTGAATTCTCTGAGGGAAATGTTGGACAGATTGTCCTGTCTGTGTGCTTTGAAACAGCAAAACTATTGTGTAACTTTGCTAATTTGTGAGTGTATTTTGTTCTCTTCTGGTTTGATGGAGTTGCATTTTACTAGACTCCATTACATGTCTCATTAAGTTCAACTTAATAGGAAACAATATGGTTGAATACTTGCAATGGGGATTTCATATTCTGGAAAGAATGATAAATATGTCTTTTATATATTCTCTTGATTAGGAGCACTTGGTTATCCGCTATAGTGGCTTGAAGTCCTGTGTGCTTTCTAAAGCTAAAACTTTAACTTTCCTACAACAAATAACCATTAGTCTTGAGGAATTCTTTTCTTTTTTAAACTTACAATTTTTAGGCAGTGTTTAAAACCCTGCAATTTCCACTTTGCAGTTAAAGAAAAGAGAAGATTCTCACATTTATGAAGCTTAAGACAGTACAAATTTGGCATTTCTTCTCATGAATGATTTAATTTTAGAGCCCAACTGATACAGGAGTTTTAGGACCTGTACTGATATTTGGCAATTTAAAAATCTGATATTCTGATACATCGGCCAGTTTTTGTTTTTTTTCAGACATACGAAACACAGATTTCCCTAACATTTGTTATGTGTAGTTTATTTATTTACTCGTTTACACTCCGCCCGACTCTGCTCGGATCAGTTGGTTCTTACCATTACACGTTTGTTACATGTGGCCGTTATAAATGCCGATATTGATAGATTGGCAAATCTTAAATATCGCCTGATATCGGTCCGTCAATAAATCTGTCGGCCTTTATTTAATTTACATTTTCAAAATCCTGCTTTTCAATTGAATTACACATTGATTATCCTTTCGTTTGCAACTACATTGGAGCAGCTGACCCTGTCTTTGCATTGGACTGGATGGTATAATAAATGCATTTACTGACATAACATGCTGTTTTTATCACATAATATTCCATCTGCATGAGCCCCCATGTTAGAGGCCTATAACCTAAGGTTTTAAAACTGATGATAAGCCTGATACTACTAAATTACTTTCACATTTGGTATGAAAACTGTATCGTGATAGTAATTCAGTATGTATTTTCCCCCAGGCAGCATCAAGAACAAAACAGGTGGAAAAGCCCTTTAACTGTCCATGTGTGACAAGTACACATACAAAAATGTGCATAGCATTGACAAGCTGGGCTGTTCAGTAATTGCAAGCAGATGTAAACTTCAGGCTTCAGGTCAGCAAAAGTAATGTATTACAGTGCTCGAAGTCAATCTGTAAGCTTACAAAAAGAAAAAAAATATATAACAGTGTTGAAAAATACTCGTACATTTCTCCAGTTCAGTGTTGTGGCACAGAATCTCTGCTTGGAGGTAATTTAAAGCCATCCACTAACACTAAGGCAAAAGAAAACAACCCACAATGTGAACATTTGTGGATTGTTTCTTTATTGTTTGTCGTCTTCAAGGAGTATTACTGCACTTATTCCCTGATAGCAGTTTATACAAACCTATATAAATGTCCAGAATAGGTTGTGCATTGCAGATGTGTGTGTGGATGTCACAGAAAACCTGACTGTTAACAAAGGGATAGCTAGTGTAGTGCAGCGTAGCCACCTGTGCTATATGGCAATGCTATTTAAGCCTTGATTATACTCTGTCGCGGACACGGACATGGATAGTTGGAGACACGATAGCCGAGTAGTCATTCCTATTATACTTCTTTGAAGTGCACTGGCTGAGGTGCATGGCATGTGGTGCGTTGTAATGTAAAGTCTCTGTGGATAAGTCTGTTCAGTCACAAAAAAGTGGCAGGCACTCGGACCCAAATGGACACTAGCAGATTTGCGGGCGCAGAAAATATAATGAAGGCCTTACAGCAGTCACAAAGCTAAGGGTTTAGCCATGCTACTGTAGCGGCATGAAGCTACATTTAGGGATGTTAGCATGTTTACAGTGACAATGCTAGCGTGCGAATTGTTAGCAGTAGTGCTGTGTGGTGTGACCACAGACAGTATAAAAGATGGTCCTAGCTACTGTGATGTCACCCACTGATTTCTGAAGGCTTTTCACCATCGCCATCTTGATGTTTTGAACCTGGATGTGATGAGACAGGGGCGGGTCTGACTGTGAAAACGCACACTCATTGGCTACCGACTTGTCAATCGCAAGTCGGTAGCCAATAACTCAGCATACCCCAGGTAATCCTCTTTACCGAAACACAGTATGACCAAGATTTGCAAAACAAACTTAATTTTATTCAGTATGACCCCAAAAAAGTGACTGAGATCATGAACTCAGCAGAAAAGTGTTTCCAGAAGTCAAATCAGAAAGACATTTTTCCACAGACTTCTACAGGACCCAAAGGTTTTTTGCAACCACAGGTGTCGTCATCTTGTATACAGTCTGTGGGTATGACCAAAAAATTGTATTAATAATATTATTTTCACAAGAGTGGGCCTTTGAATGTAGTGGTTTATTTATCTGCCGGGTGTATATTGAATATAAAAGTCTTTTAATGTCATCATAAAATAAATAAAACCACACAACTGAAAAATGAAATAACTACAATGGACTCTCAGGCTCTGGCACAGGGGGATATAGAGTCACTTAGTCCTTAACAGGCAACCTTTTTGAGGACATGTGCATGCATACATTTGCTTGATGACACACAGTCACATGTATACAGGCCTAGACAATGGGGAACCAATAGCGGCAGATGCAGCAGTTTTCTCAATATATTGCCACTCACTTCAGACCAAGAACGGTCACACTGATGACTTTGTGGTACTGTAGCTGGAGTTGCAGTGCCCAGATTCTGCGTGCACGGACGCATGTGTGCAGGCACACACACACAATTTTTATAAATGGTATCATTTAAAAATGTATTTAAATGTTTATCCTCTGCAAATCTTCACTTTGCAAAGAACTTTGTGGCAAGACAAACTTAGCAATAGAATGAGCTGCTTCTCCAGTGAGTCTCTGAACTCCAGTCTTGAATCTGATGACAATAGTCACGGTTAGAGTGAGCATTTAGCTTGCAGCGAGTCTCCACAGCAGAAGAAGGGGTACCGCAGTCCAAAACCATGGATGTGGAGAACCTCCAATGGCGGAACAAGATCCGATCTGGAGAAGCAGCTGAATACAATTGAAATGCACCACAACAACAGCCTGGCATGTAGTGATTTCGCATAGTGGTTGTTATCATGAGACCAACAAATGAAAGTGAGGGGACTGTTCACTAAGAAATCAAACACCAATGCCAGAAGAAAAAAAAAAAAAAAGGAAAAAAAAAAAAAAAA
>VUQI01008632.1:13402-26290 GCA_015106735.1 Paratilapia polleni | reverse complement strand
GTTTTTCTCAGTTTGAGTGAGTCGTCTGTCAGACAAATTTTTCACCCACTTGTCCACATCCTCAGTGGGAGTCTGGCATCCTTCTCTCTGCTGGCCGTTGAGGACACTCTCCATAGTGTATACATCGGGAAAACTAAACAACCTCTGACTAAGCGGATGGCACAACACAGAAGAGCTACCTCGTCAGGCCAGGACTCCACAGTATATTTACACCTGCAAGCCAGTGGCCACTCGTTCAATGATGAGGATGTGGACTTCCTGGACAGGGAGGAACGCTGGTTTGAGCGCGGAGTCAAGGAAGCCATTTACGTGAAAAGGGAACGACCATCTCTGAACTGAGGAGGGGGCCTTAGAGTGCATCTTTCACCATCTTACAATGCTGTGACTGCAGCCATTCCCCAACTCTCTGTGAATAGTACTCATGGCCACTGATCAATGGTCATGCCAATTTGCATATTAATAATCATGAAACTGACCTCACAGCCCATTGTTAGTCAGTGCTGCTAGTTTTGGTCATTATGCAAATGTACTGTTTATAAGGTTGGTGAAACCTGCAGTCAGCTGAGACTGAGGAAGTCACTCGGATGACTGACGAAAAATTTCTCCCACAGAAAACACTACGTCGAGATGAACAGAATCAACCTTCTGGGATCATTTTACCTAATTTCTGACTGAGCATAGACTATCTTCTGGTATTACACTTTAAAATCTAGAAGAAATGGAAATGAGAATCATACCAAGGGCAAGACATACAGTCATGGTAAAAAAAGAAGTACACCCTCTTTCATTTCTAAAGTTTTATATATCAGGACATAATAAAAAATGATCTGGTCTTCAGCAGGTCTTAAAATTAGATAAATACAACCTCAGATGAACTACAACATATGCCATATTACACTGTGTGATTATTTACTTAACAAAAACCAAGCCAAAACGCAGTGTGTGAAAAACTAAGTCCATCCTTACTGCTTCCATAGGAATTAAGAAGGTAAGTAGGAGCCAGGTAGTGCTAATGAAATGCACTTGATTAACTGATCATCAGCAAGTGTGAGCACCTCTATAAAAGCAGATCTTTTGGCACTTTGCTGGACTGGAGCATTAATGTGTGTGTTAACACAATGCCAGGGAGGAAAGGCATCAGCAATGATCCTAACCACTGTACTGCATGTGAAGAATGTGGTTGGGGTATAATGCAAAATAGGAGCACAATCACATTAAACACCAACATCTTTAAATGACTTGTTTTGTCTGGCCAGTGGTCCAAATTGTATATCATTACATTTTTTCTGAAACATTTTAGGTTTAACAAAATGTGCAGATGTGCAAATTCACACGTCAAAGGTGATGCATTTTAGAAGAGATTTAATCTGCCTGCTTAGCCCTTACTCTAGTAACTGAACAGATAATAAGAGAAGGTGCATCAAGCTGTGTGATTCATCTGATAATTGATAACAGCAGGTCCTAAAGTTAGAGAAAAAGGAAACCTTGTGAGTATTCACAAGTTGCAAAATCTAGAGACAAAGAGCTCAGTCAGTCAAAGGCAGCCTGAAGTTAGTTCAGTAATAACCTACTGGTCACACAGTTTACCCAATAACATCTGCATTGAATTAACTTTAGCTGGATGGATGCTTAATGACTGTGCTTACATTAGCAGTTCTGTGTTGTTTACATCAATGACTGTAATCAGAGAGGAAGCTGATTTTTAAAAAAGAGCTTTTTCCTCATTTTTACAGCTGAAATCTACGTTCAAGTCGAGTTTTAGATTGCATTCAAAGGTGCACCTGTTCATTTGCAAATTATGCAGCCATCTGAAATGCAGTAAGAGCTCTCACACACTAGTTTGTACATTGTGTAACCCCAATCTGTACTGGGGCATGCTTTGCTGAGATACTGTGTTCTCATCACTGTTAATATAGAGGGCAGCATGTTGCTCAATTGTTACCACTGTTGATTCACAGTAATAATATCCTAGGACTCAATCTATTGGGGCCTTTCTATGTAGACTTTCCTGATACCTGTGTGAGTTCCAGGTACACCTAACACTCACAGAATAGGTGATCTGGAGACTTCATCGCCTAGTTATGTAAATGGCATCCTGCTTCTTACCCAGTGTTTGCTAATGAATAAAATACCTAATGCATTCTAATGTACAACTTGCATTTTTTTAAATGGAAATAAAAGTCGAAATAACTTGTGTAGTGTTTAAACAGAATCTTGGATCCCCACTTGGTAATGCCTAGTGATGCAGAGCAGCAAATGGCAATTTAAGTTCATAATGTACCATTATAATGCTATAAAATAAATTCTTTTAGCAGATTTTAGCAACCAAATTTGGTTAATTTCTTTGCTGTTACAGTTTACCAATGAGTAATACAAAAAAAACAAAACAAGCTACGTGCATCGTGTTAGAGTTACAATGAAACAGGACGAGCTCTGGTGGGAGCCCTGGAGGTGTTTGGGGATGGGAAGGTTTTCTACCCTCACATGAACTGTGTAATTCCAACACAGCTCAGGAGGAAATTGGGCTTCTTGACAAAGAAGCCTTGTATCCTGTTGGAAGACTGCATGAGGCCACGACCTTTTGTTTCCATCAGTGCAGCTTCAAACTTCTGTTTGAAGCAGACCTCCACTCAACATCACAATAAAAGTCTGGACCCAATTAATTACACAATATATCAGATCTTCTGCATGTGCTTCCATTTTGTTGTGACACTCAATTATATATTGTTGGCACTGGCAGCATCAGTTTAGCTTCTTGTGAGGTCATTGCGTGGTTGTGCATTCCCATGCCTTATTTATTTTTGAGCCCATCACAAAGGTCAACACTATTCTTTTTAGACTGAGAATAAGACAGGAGGTGTTTAATTGCCTTTATTATGTATCTGTTTTATTTTGGATTTAAATGTGAATACAAGTCTACACAAATGAAAATGGCCCAAATTAATTGTATCATCTTCATCACTGAAACTTTCAAATCACTACCCACATTTTTATATAACTGAAGTCAAATTTCTATTCCACTAAAAAAGTACTTATTTCCGTGTACTCAGTTCAGTGCGTCATAAGTTCCAGCGGCTCATGACGCACCGAATTGGACATAAAGAGGTGTGACATTCCTTTGGAAATGGCTTTCATTGTCAGATAATGGTGACCTGATTACAAATCAGACCTTTGCTCTCTTGTGCCTTTGCCATGGTCCAGCTGACCTACTCACAGGGAATGAAAACAGAGTCAAATGGAGTAGAGCTGAACTCAGCTGATGATTTAGAGAGTGTTGTCACATCAAATAATGAAAAACAACAACAGAAGAAGACATATGTCAGAGGAGCCTAAATAGCTTTTTGTGCAGTCTTTTGTGTTTTCAAAGTCCCTTTAAACAGGCTTAAAGTGTCATTTGACCCAAGAAAACCTGAGCAAAAGTATGATAATTATAATTGTACTAGGTAGCTCAAGCAGACAATGGGATTATTTATCGGTCCATGGACTTTTTGATTAATTTTAATTAGTTGTTTCATTGTCTCACAACTTTTTAAACAAGAAATTATTTACAGCTTTAACACTTGTTGGATACGGTTCACCAGCTGACATTTCTGTGAATTTCTTTTATTTATAATTCTGGGAAATGAGACGTGTGAATGCTTTGGTGCTGCTCTAATTCAGTCTGCAAAACAATGCCTGAATACTGTTGTGTGTATCTGAGTGAAAGGCTGCCTTGCTGGAGGAGTGTCAGCTCTCCACTGGCTCATCACCTCAGGATGTATATTTCCTGGAGTCATCAGTTTGAGCAGACAACAGGAGCCATTTGCACCTCCAAATTGGTTGTTTTTTTCCTTGGTTGGTGCTCAAATCTGTAAATGTTGTAAATAGCTGGAGGTTTGACATTGTGCCTACTACTTTATAAGCAGTAGGAGTTTACATTTTCTCCTGTTCATTTTACACAAGGGAGGCAGACTTGTTGATTTACATTAAAGTGTACTGCCTCTAACCATTTCTGAAGCCCACAGCAATGTTATGCTTTGTCATTTAAAAAACAAAATCTTTTCAGCATATTGGGTAAGTGACAAAGCAACTAAGAGGCATATCAAAGTTTCATTTTCAGATAATGAGGATAATATGATAAAGGACATGCATTATAATAACATACCTATAGAGAGTTTTTGTCTTTGTTATACCTGTTATTGTAATGGAATCTCATAATTGCATAATTATGCATAAAAATGCACAATTTCCAGTTATTTACAGTCTTTTTAAAGCAGCTACAAATTAAAGGAAGAGAAGAAAACCAGAGGTCACAGATGAGCCGAGCCTGCAGATATATTGCGCACATCTCACGCTTAAGTGTCAGAAAAGGAAAATGACCAAAATGTCAGCATCTTTCACTTTACATTTTATTTTGCATTAGATGAATTTGAGCTTGGTTTTGCCCTCTCCATGTTTAGCTACACCTTATCAAGTCCTGTTTGAGCAAAATCTCTCCAGGTAGTGTAGAAAGACTCTTCTGTCATTCAGATAAAAAACTGGCATCTGAATATCTGCAGTGACGCACAGACTGAACTTTGTCCTTTTTCCTCTCTAAAAAACAGACAACAATTAAGTAATTTAATATGTATTAAGGTTGCAACAGTTCTGAAACAGAGACTGAATTCACTTCACAAACGTCCACAGTCTTGTGTGGAAGTTCTGCCTTCCCACGTTGTACTCTAACGACCCCTCAAGTGCAGTTCCTCAAGGCTGGCTCCAAAAGCATGTCAGGCCCCATAGAGTCTATTTTAAAATGCCCAAGTTTAGAGCAGAATTGAAAACATCTGTAGCCTTGAATAAACTTTTTTTTAATTTAATTTTTTATTTTTTTTCCCCGCTGGGTGAAAACTGTATGATTTTTTATATGACTCATCCATTTTAAATTGACTAAAAATGTCAAAAAAGGCTTAAAGTTAGGTATGATATAGCTGCTAGCTGTCCTTAGCTAATTTGAGGCACTGAACTGGACCTCATTTAATGAAGCACCCACGTCCTGGGTGTCCGGCTGCTAGTCTATTCTTTACATTACTTCCACTTTCCCACACTGTCAGACTTAGTACTCACATCATTACTCTAGTCCAATCATTTTCTTGCCCACCTTCTGGGAGCCAGTCAGCCTCTGTGCTTTCAATCTCAGTGCTGTTCTGTCATTCTGTTTTTCGTGCAACCCACCTCCTCCCCATCTCCACCTCACCCTGGTCACTCAGAGCCCCATCCAAGCCTCCATCTTCATCTTCACCACCACTGGCGTCTACCTCCTATCACTGCTGGGATTCCGTTCTGCTATGGTGGGTCATTGGAGTGTAATTGCCAAATTGTTTATTAATTGCATTCTGTCTTTCAATGAGTCATATTCATTTCTTCCAAAATGATCTCTCCTTATTGAAATGCAGTTATCTGCACTATCATACACTCATACAGTTAATTGAGCTGGTTAACATTGGCTGATAGATTAGCACTTCACTGACCATTTGTCAGCATCAAAGTGCCAGAGGATTCAAAATGTTAGTCCACAGTTAGTCTTAGTAAGTCAGTGACTGTCATGGGCTATCTCTTTGGGTTTAATTTTGTATTTCTTGCTTTGTATTTCATGCTTCTTAATTTCCAATCAGTCAATCACTTACCTCAGTCCAGTATAAACACCCCAGCAGACCTTCTCCCTGTCTCTAGATTAACTTTGCACTCTTTGTGGCAAACCCCTTTGTTTTTGATTTTGACTTTTTGTCAGCCTCCTGTATGCTTCAGATGCCATGCTGACAGGTCTTGTGTGGATGACCTCTGCCAGACAGGAGGACCAAAACAGGATTTCAGCTATGTTTTTTTGTTTGTTTGTGTTTTTGTTTTTTTTAAGTGACTGCTAGAGGAGAACTGAAAAAATGTGAACCAGCTAAAAGATCAAAGTTGTTCTTAATTGTGGGACATTTTAATTACTGTGACAAGGTCATGACCACCACTAACAACGTACACCACACCGTTGAGACAGGTGACGACAGCTATCCTTTAATGACGTCAAAGAATAAACAGACCATATATCCATACATTCCACTTAAAGGATGGACATAAGCATTACTGCAAGCAGACTACAGCTGATACTGGTATTCTTTCCAAGTCAGCAAACAGCAGAAGACGTTTTAAAAAAAGACCATCTGTGCTTTCAGATCTCACTTCTAGGAAACAGGCACAGTTGTAGTATGACAAATTAAGCCAGTAGTATTCTTCTCTTTTACCATTTAGAGACATGAGAACAAATGGAGGGGCCCTTATTACTCCTAATTGTCACCATGATTCTGTTTTGGCAGAGCCAAACACAAACAGCCCCGCTGATTGACTTTGACTGAATTAATTTGTTTGGGGGTCATTCCCACTTGCATTAAGTTCGCTTAATGAACCTTCATCTCTCTGACCTAATTCAACCTCTGCCGCATTGCTCAGTTTGCTTGTTTGTCTTGTTGCTGTATTTGAACATGCAGGGCCTTATTTTGTGAGTAGCATTCTGTCAACAATGGGACTTCTAATTTTTTTTCATTAGGAGACCACCAACCCAAACCTCATTAGGAAAGAATCACGCAGAACCCATAAATTGCATGTACCCATAACGAATTGGAGTTCAGCTAAATTGCTGAGTAGAACCATGGAGGAAAAAAATAGAATACACAGAAGGATGGCGATGGAGGGTTTATCAGTTTTGTTTTTGTTTTTTTTTTTAAGTTTAGAAATTGATCAACTTTTTAAAAACTTATCTTCAATAAAGTCCAAAATAAATTTTAGATTACAACATATTTTTAGACTTAATAAACATTCTTAGTCGGGGTAGGGGGTTTGGTTTAGGGTTTGTTTTGTTTTTTTTTGTTTTTTTTTGTTTTTTTCAAATAGAATTAACCTATTTGCGGCACCCAAATCTAAACATAAATATGAGGCTTCTGAGAATGTGCCTATTACGCATGTGGCTAAAACAAAAGTCAACTCTCATCTTAAACCCTAACCCTAGATCAGTGATGACAAACATGCAGCCTGGAGGCCAGAACTGGCCCAACAGAGAGTTCAATTCAGCCCAGCCATAGCTTTGCAAAGTGTGAAAATTGCAGTTAAATAATTAATTACTACTTGTTTTTGTTTGTTTGCTTTTGGTGTGGTGACGCAATGCAAACATAACTGCACGGGACTGACAATGTAAGAAAACTAAAAAGTATTTTTAGATGTAGACAAATTGTTTGAATCATAATTAATGAATAATATTGTTGTTTAGTAACAAAAACTCAACAGTAGACTCACTAAATGTAGAAAAACTGAGACTTATTGTTGAAACTGAATTTATTTTTCTTAAGACATCTCAGGTTGTTCATCATCTGTTTTGTAAATGGATGGCTCTTTTTTGCTTCTTTAAACTTACTGAAGAAAGGAGAAATTTAGAGTGGTGTTTTTCATATGTTTTCATGCAGTGAGTTCACTGACCTGGCCCTCTTGGGCTGTTGTAAATTGGGCTGTATGTGGCCCATGAACTACAATGAGTTTGACACCCCTGTCCTAGATAGATCTCCAGTGACCTGGTGACGGTTAAGAGGTTAAAGTCGTATTGAAAAAATTAAATGTTTATACTTGTCCAACATGGATGAAACATATCCAGTCCTTTGGGGTTTATCTATGGGAAAGGCTTTTTACTAATGGCTTTTACTGTGTTAGAGCACATTACCATTATTCCATTTTGCCAAGCGTTCATATTCGAATGGAAAACTGAGGGTCACAGGAAAGTCACAGGGTGTAAAAATGGACAACCTCACGTTCTACAAAAGACTGAAAAATGGGTCAACTAGCAAAATCAAAGAAGAAATGAAATTATGGAACAAAGTGAAATGTGTGTGCATTGCTTAACAAATTTATTACACCACCTGTCATAAAAATGAGATAGACCATCCAGCATCACGAAGTGCTGCTGGACTCTTTCCTTTTCAGTGAGTTCTCAACATTTTACCAGGAGTACTGGTACCAGGAGTGAGGAATTTCAAACTGAATTTACATTTTTATACCCAAATTTGAGTCGGCACACTGGACTTCTCTGAGAAGTCAAAAATGAATCGAGCGTAACATTCAACCACTAAAACTAATTTTAGTAAAATTAGTAAATCAGTAAAATAACTGTAATTTGGCATCTTAATCAAAAAATAATAATGTGCTTTTTACTATTTTTTCTACTTTTCTGTAAAACAATAAATTTGAAAACTCATGGATAAAAAATAATTATATTTTAGCATTAAAAATATCATTTGGATTAAAGAGCTTGCGCATACTGGTGGATCAACCATTACAGAAACATAAAAAATGATTTTGGTAATTACCAACACTGTTAATAAGGGCAGGTGTGGCATAAACCTTACATTGGTGGTCTAATGAATTTTTTAAGCACAGTACATGCATTCTGCTCTGCATTTACTGACATTATCTAACATTCAGAATAAAATTAATATATTCTGACCCTTTAGTATAGGTTTGTTCCTCACTTATGAAGGTAAGAGGAGGATAGTTTATCTTCTGCAGGTGGTCCATCCACTGGGCACAGACCTTTGTGCACGTGTAACAGGGAATCTGTGGGCTGGTGATGTTTGAAAGGCAGCACTCTCCCTTCTTTTTTTCTTGTTGTCCTCAGCAGCTATTCGTCTGTAAGGTTTAAACTTGAGGCTTTACAAAGTTCAGTTTTAAACTTTAGGCTGACATTGATCCACCAGTGCCAGCCTTTTCAGCCTTTTGTTGCTTCCTTTTTCTACTAGTCACCTTTACCAAAGAAGACAGCATTTAGCTGTCTCCGGCTGTCCACCCTTATGACATGCCCAGCCCATTGCAACTGGAGTTTCAGTTTAGCTCAGCAGATTTGCTTTCTTTAACACCCCACTGAAACTTTACTTCTATAGTTATTGTTGTTTTGTTGCATAGGCATGTATTTTCTGCTTCAAATTGGAACGTGATGACTACAATTGCTCAGTATACTTTTATCTTTGCAGATAGGTGCAGAGAGTCTTGCCACACTCTTTTAGCACGGCATCGAAAGAAGTTGTTGGATTTGGTGGCTGTGATTAGACATGACATTGCCCAGGATCATGGATTGCTCCACTGCATTGAGCTTGGTGCCATCAGCAGTGTTGTGTGGCACAGGAGGAGGCTGGGAGAGGACTTCTGTCTTCTTCTTTGTGAGGCAAAAGGCTTTTCCTGCCTTGGCAAAGCAGCTAACAGTGTATTACAGTGCCTCCTATATATTACAATTGATCAGGGCGCAATCATCACCAAACATGAGCTCCAAGACAGCCATTCTAGCCACACAGTGTAATGTACTGCTGTTGGTCTCGATGCTAATTTAGGTGTCATCTGCTATGTTTAGGAACACTATACTGAGAAAGATGGGGTTAAATGTTGAGTGAGAATCTACATTCCTGCTTTATACTATTGAACACGGGAAGCTGTCTGACAAGGAGCCAGGTAGTTTGCCCCAAATGACCCTCGTGGAGCTCATGGATGAGGGGTAAGGGGGTATCAAGTCTCAAGTTCTGCTCTTTTTACTTCTATTTATCTGTTTCAGAATCAAAAGTATGTACACTATATAGACTAAAGTACTTAGCCATCTATACATTACCTATAGGATCTGCTCGGCCATGGAAATCCATGCCATGAAGCTCCCGGTGCACAGGTTTTGCCAGAGGAAGTCTGGAATTCTGCAGTTATTGAGTCAGCAGAGCGTTGGCGACTTTTATGCACTGTGCTGCTCAGCACTTGACGACAGCGCTCTGTAACTTTAGAAATTTTGCAGTAATACCACTTACTTGATTGTGGAATTTCTAGGAGGGAAGAAATTTCACAAACCAACTTGTTTCAACAGTGGCATCCTTTTATAGTACCACGCTCCAATTCAGTGAGCTCTTCAGAATTACCCATTCTTTCACAAATGCTTGTAATGCTTGATGGCTGATTTTATACATCTGTGGGAATGGGACTAAAAACACCTGAATTCAAAGAAAAGAGTCCCAGACCTCTGAGGGCTGTAATCAGAAGTGAGGCAACTGGCTCAAATAGTTAAACTTAGGAATTACTTTGAGACATTGGGTGTAACTTCCTCATTAGCCATTACCTTGAAAGGTGGATATGTTTTACCCAAGGTATGGTATCACGGTAGTTTACAGTGCATCTCCAAACTGAGCAGACCATGTTTGAGAATACACATCAACAGATATGAAAGCACTGCTTAGTGACTAATTAATTCTCTTGGCAATTAGCGACACCATTCCTAGATCAGTGGACCTTTGTGTGCAGATAGTAAGAGAGTCTGTAGTTTTTAGAAGGTGTTTAATGCCTTTGGTTTTGCCTGAGGAACATCAGTGAGATATATAGATTCTCATGGAAGGGAGCTTTATATCTTTAGTTCATCCAGCCAAAGGACTGATGAGCTTATGTCGCCCGTCCGTCCATTCACAGTTCAGAAGAATCACTACTCCTCATGAAGTATTGGTCAGAATTTAATCAAAATTTCATACAAAATGGGTCTTCACCCAAATTGCGTTTAAGGTCACTTGTCACTTTGTCATTTTACAGACAATAATCTGTGAATTGTGATGGATCATGAGCCGGATGAGCTCCTACGTCATTGACATTCTGTTTTCTGTTCCTGCCGACTACACGCAATTTCAAAGCGGTTTCTGTATTCTATAGGCCATTGTATGGCCACATAATACTAAAACAGAGCACACTAAATCCTTTCAGGCAGCAAGCTTCTTGACCTTGTTTTAAAGTAAGATTTAAAGTAAGCAGACTTACTGGATTGAATTATGTTTTTATTTGTTCCTTACTTGCTCTTAGACTGTTTAACACCCCTAGGCTTGAAGCTTAAAGAATGGTTAAAAGGTTAAAATTGTTTTAAATCCCACAAGAATACACCATAACAACACGTCCATTTAATGGGACACACGACTGTAGTTATAGTCTACCCTGCCTTGATGAGGAAGTAATTGACAAGCTATAAGCAACTGATAACTTGCACAGCTGTGTTGCCTTTAGCCTTCATTATATTTTTAATTCCTGATAATTGTTTAGGGTTATAGTTTCCTTGTCTCATGAGAAATATGCAGCTCTAGGTCTGAGTTTGCAATCGGTCATCTGGAGCCAACACCACCTGCTGTATCTGAACTTGGATAAACTCCCTGAGTTTACAACAAATGAGTTAAGTGGCATCTTAATCACTGTCATGCTATTTATCACCAAATTCAGGCAATCTGAGCTTGTTCCTCATAACCACATGTTAAATATGAGCAGGTTAAACTCCCTTCATAGTATAGAATTAACTTCAAACTGGGCACTGGGTGATGAAATAGTGATTAAACCTGAACTTACTGATAGTTCAGTTTTTCACTTGATATAAAATGTTATTGTCTTTTGCTATCAGTATGGTAAATTCTTTCAAATCATCTCAGACAAAGATGAAACAGTACAGGGGTGAGAGTGAAGTTTGCTGAAATAGAGCCTCTCCTAATTTTAGTTTATAAGACTGAATATTTTACATCAAAGAAATGGTAAATGCAAAGACAGAAAATCAGTATAAACATCAGAAGGAAAAGGCAGACTGAAAGGCTTTTGAAGTACAAAATCAAGACAAAAGCAGGACACACTGCACTATATAAGGAAAGGCCTGGAATTTTGGATGAAAGAAGAAAGAGTACAATAACAAACGGGTCAGTTATGAGTTCAACTCTTTTCTTAAGTTTGAGTGCCATGGAATTATCGACTTTCGCATTTCACCCACATGGATTATTATCTTCACAGCGTTTAAGTCTCTTTTAGGATTACACAGATTTCGCCACCTAAACACATGGTTCAGTAAGCATGTTTGAATGGTTAGACTGAAATTAGCAGTGCAATGAATACACAAACAAGTTAAGCTGCTGTTAATATTAAATTGATAATTTAAATTGTTTGTCAAACTGAGCCCTGTAGGTCAGTTGTGATAGAATTAAATAAGGTGTATAAAGCTATTAATCCATCTGTAATCAGCCTGAATTAAAATAAGCAAATATATCCCCCCTTCTAAAATGTTTCCAAATACAGTTTAACAAATCCCATCATTGCAAAGTCCTGCTCAGTTGTGTAATCATCAAAAAACTAAACTAGACAGACTTAGAGGATTTTACTCTTAGAAAAATCAAAGAGTAATGACAGATTTCTTTGTAAATGAAAATATCTGTGCTTTATTGAGAAAACTAGCATGCACAACAAAGATTTACCAAATAACACCTAAAATGCAAAGGTTTTGTGAAGAGAAAGACAGAAAACACTGATTATATGAAGGAATGTAAGTAAGAAAGTAACATCCTGGAGGTTAGGATGGGAGCTGGTAAAATATTTTAGCCTTCAACAAGGTTTCCAATGTTTGGAAGATTTGGGAGGAAATCTGTTTCTCATTTAACCGTGGCAAAAACTTTATCATAACCAACCACACTTTTAGCGTTGTAGACTTAACCGAGAGCTACTCAGTGTGTTCCCCACATGAAAGGCTGTTTTACTTTAAATTCTTTGAATATTACAGTAATCGGGTTAGACGTAACTGATTAATTCCCATTTGCCACTTGTCAACACACTCGGAGCAGACCAAATCCCACTGCCATGAATGAGTGGCTGAAGGCGCAGCTCATGCTAATTCATTTTTTTCTTATTTTATTTATTTATTTATTTATTTTAAGTACACATGGTAATGTTAATCATCTGTACACAATATCACATACACTCTCATGTCACTGTTTTTTCATTGTGCTGTGTTCGTCACTTATTTAAGTTGTAGAATGTGCGTGTGTGTGTGTGGGGGGGGGGGGGGGGGGGGGGGCAGGGGGGGGGGGAGGG
>VUQI01008623.1:4659-21643 GCA_015106735.1 Paratilapia polleni | reverse complement strand
CCTCTACAGAGCACCTGCACCGCATCCCTCATCACCTGCCTGCTCTTAAGGACCAGTTCAAGCACTCCACCTTCGCCAGATTGTCTGCTCATCCGTGCGGTAATCAGGCTACCTTTAGATATACCAATAAGTTAGAAATCTTGTTACTCACCTGTGGCTGCCCTGTTTCTCGTTTCAGTTCTCCGTATCCATTCAAGGATAATCTCACCTGTCATTTGCTCCCCGTCTCTGGACCTACTGGATTCACTCCTAACACCATTCACCTGCCTGTCCTCCCTCCAACGTCTCCTCCAGAAAGTGAACCCCTGGCTCCAATGCATCACCGGATTCCCCCAAGTAAGATTGCTCGTCCTGCCCTCACCCAGTAAGTGGATCTCAGTGGATTCTCTGATTAATCATCTTTCTCTTCTTCCAGTACACACCTGTGACCCGACTCGCCGGCTTCCGAGCTGTGAACTGTTTATTATCCCATTCCAAATAAACTGTAAACTCGGTCAGTACTGTTTCCTGAGTCGTGTGTGAGTCCTGGTATCAAAAGAGGCCTTCTTGGCCTATGACACAAAGTCCCTGATTTTTACATGAAGGATTTTACACGTTTGTTTTCAGCCTGACTAAAAGGAAACAGAAATTAGCTGCCTGGAACGGACATTAGGGAACACAACTCAGCCATGTGTGACCTAAATACCAGCATATCCATCCACACACACTGACCTGAACCCGTCTTCTTTTCTGAATCACACTGGATAAGCTGGTGCTAACGGCCTCCGGCAGCCCGATCTGAGTGTGATACTGAATTCAGCTTCTGACTCAACAGCTTCAGCTTCACAACAGTGAGCGACTGATTCTCTGTGAGAGCATCTTTTAACTGTATTTAAACCCCAATTATACACTTGTGTGACTCTTAGTGTATTAATTAGAAAACAAAAAGGAAGCTTACACTGACCCTCCCAATCAAGCCCAAATCAGACTCAGTCTACATTAAAAACCTCTGTATGTAGACTCCAAATCATTAAGGAAATCTGGACTACATGAGCAGACGGTTTAAAATGTATCAGGCTTGTAGAACTTATTTTTGTTGGTGGACGGGCAAAAGTAATCACTGATCATAAATAAATCATAAATGATCATAAAGACTTTTACTTTAAATATTTCACATGGCTTTCACTAATTGCACTCGGATATTTTTGCTTTATATTTTGAGTGTTTTTACAGTTGGATTTTTCTACTTTTATTTAAATAAATGATTCTAATACTTTTTCCTCTATGCAAAGAGATTTTTCATTTCTCTTTTTTTCTCCAAGAGTTTTGCAGGACTGGAAAACTGGTTTTAGGTTTCCAGATTTTCCAGGACGACCCCGGACCGCCACGTTGTCTTTTGTCAGACTCTCTGAGTGGACACCTAAATTCTTGAATGACAGGAAACTTTTGGAGTTGTAACCACACCTCTCCCTCCTGCTTTCATATTTACTCATCGGCGTGTCCTTCCTGCTCTCAGCCTCGTGTTTCTGTGAACAGGAAGTACATTTCTGCTGGTAGTAGTGATGCTATTCCCCACATTGATTCAACATCTGAGTTCTGGGCTTGCTGACAGCCGAAGATGACTACAACTGTAGCCCGCCACAGTTGTGTCGGGCTTTAAATACACCATTTGGTGTCTTCTCTGCCCCATGAGGCTCTATCACAGAGCTATCAGCATTAAAAAGAGAGTTTCTGCACTTTTCTTACTGCTGGTATATAAATACAATGCCACACGACTAGCAATTTGACATTGTAAAGAAAAGCAGAAAGAGCAGAACAAGCCAAAAACTCCTTTATCTGACATTTATACCTCATCCTTATCAGCACCTCCTTCCTGTGTGTCACAATAATTCTCACAGAATAAATGAATTAATAGCAGATGCATGATAGAAACTAATGGATGGAGCAGCCAATTAATAAGTATGAATTCTTTTAAGTTAATAAACCGGTGCTTCTTCATCAGACTCTAAATAAATAAAGGTCTTGATTACTCAAATTATCTGCCACAAGGACTTCTCATTGTATTATATTTAGATGTATTTTTTAAATAAACTAATATTTCATTTTATTTCACTGTTAATTTACTTTTCTTTTTAATCGTTCTCCATATTTTGCATAGCTTTTCTTTATATAATATACTGTATTTTACTGAGCTGTTTGGGCTTTGTTTAAGTGTTTTAGTTTAGTTTGTATTTAATGTTTTGGCTTTTGGGATAAATGAAGTATGTCTTATCTAATAATCAACACTTTGTAATACCTTCCAAGGCCTTTTTAAAGACTTTTAAAGACTTTTCAGGACCTGCAGACCTCAGTGAGACTCACCGTTGAACTGATGTTCCTTCATTGCCATAAAGACACATTTTGGACTGTATTTACATTCCCTGTGGAGGAAATACCAGAACAGCAAATGTGTATTCATCCACTGTTGAAAATGGTCCCACCAAAAATGCACCTCTTCCTGTGAGCAGATGCTTTAGGAAATTATGAGCTTTTCAAATAAAAATATAAACTTTACATCTTCAGAGGGAGTTTTAAAGGGAATAACACCAGGGGGATCCTTTCAGAAAAAAATTAAACACAGCTTATTAACCCTAAATGTAGTCTGTCTCATTAGAACGAAGTTTAATGTTTGCTGTCTCACTCTCACTGATTGGAAAAAATCCTCTGGAGCAACAGGAAGTGATTACAATTCACACTCGAGTTTATTATTTATTAAAGAAAGAAAAGTAGTTGATTAGAGAGTGAAAAAAATAACTAAAGAGCCATGTCACAGGGGGTTTATGGGATATGTAGTTTGGAGAATAAGCAGCAGGAGGTTACCTGGAACAGGGAACCTTCTGTCTGCAGTTACAAACACAGCACAGAGGGCGGCAGCGCCCCCTACAGGTCGAGTGGCTCGTTGCTCTGCGGCTCTCTGGTGCTCTCTGATGCAGCTGAAGCCTGAGTGATGGAGCTCTGAGACGCACAGCCCAGAGCCGAGACGGGCCAATCACGGCCAGAGCAGCTGGAGGCTGGATAGGAAGCAGAGGAGGAAGCATTGGAGGACAGGAGGAGAGACAGGATATTTTAACATCAGACGAACATTCAAAAGGAACTGACATTCAGATGTTTTGGTATCTTAACAGAAGGATTCATTTCAACTAGTTTAAACTTTAACTGTCCAGGAGAAACAGCAGAGACTCCCAGACCTCCCTCACCCCGGCCATTTCCTGCAGCTCTTCTGGGGGTACACCGAGGTGTTACCAAGCCAGTCGAGAGACATAAACTCTCCAGTGTGTCCTGGGTCTGCCCCGGGGACTGCCTGAAACACTTCACCCAGGAGGTGTCCCGATAAGATGCTGAACTGAACCACCTCGACTGGCTGCTTTTGATGTGGAGGAGTAGCAGCTCTACTCTGAGATCTTCCCAAATGACTGAACTCCTCACCCTTTCTCTAATGCTGGGCCCCTACACTCTACAAAGGAGACTGATTTCCACCGCTTGTATCTATGATCTCATTCTTTCGGTCACTACCCAGAGCTCGTGACATAGGTGAGGGTAGGAACGTAGACCAACCGGTAAATTGACGGCTTCGCTTTCATGCTCAGCTCTCTCTTCACCACAACAGGCCGGTGCAGCGTCCACATCCCTGCAGATGCTGCACCAATCTGTCTGTCAATCTCCACTCTCCCCTCAATTGTGAAACCAAGATACTTGAACCCCTCCACTTGGGGCAGCATCTCCTCCCCAGCCTGGAGTGAGCACTCAGAGTGATCCATTATGTCATAAAACTACACAAACGCCCCCTCCACATCTCTTAGCTGCGCTGGGCCTGGGGTCTCCCTCTCTTCTCTGTGAAGGGATCCAAGGACAGAGATCATAAAGCCCCTCCAGGCAAATTTTGATTTTGATAAATTGGGCTGCAAACATAAAACTGACTCTGTTGCAACACGGTTCATTCACAAAGAGCTCCTCAGTGATTACTCTTATTAGTTTGTGTTGCCGTTCCTTTATTAAAAAAAGAATGAAATCTACAATTACATGAAACTCAAAATGTCACATGAGCTCCACTCTTTGCCCCGAAAATGAAATAAGCTGATAACTGGCTACATGGTTCTTTTGTTTTGAACCTTTCAGTATGTGATCCTGCCATTAGATGGGAACTGATGACACCTTCACCTGTGAGAGTGGCTCACCTGAGCGGCTGCACGGAGCGCTCCTGGGACTGTAGGGCTGATGAAGAGGAGCGTTGTGTCCCACTTCCGGAGAGGCAGCAGGTTTGTGTAACACTGAGGGTTTGGCTTTGTCTTTAGTCTTGCACACGCCTGCGGTCACAGAGAACAGGTGGAACATGTGACCAAGGTGAACAACAAAAAACACAACAAACCACTTGGTGTCAGAACGGGATGTTCAGCATCCCAGTGGCAGCCAACTGTTTGTCTTCTCCGTGCAGATGCAGCACTATTAGGGAAGCACAGATCTGATATCTGGGTTGGATATCGGTCCAATCCTGACTCAAAAAGCTGGATCTAATAATGTACATGTATCTGTGACAACGTGCTGATCTATTCAGTTCAGTTCTACATTGTTCTGTGTTTATTATGACATGCAGGAAGGGTCTGAGTTTGAATCTGCTGCTTTGCAGCGATGTCTTTCACTTTTCAACCAAATTTTGACCAAAGAGACGTCTTTTTGGCTTTTCCATTTTTAAATTTATAACCAAATTTCAACTCAGTTTAGACGTCTGTTAAAGTCATCCTTCAGGTTTTTGTTGGGTGGTTATGTTCTGTAACCTCTGTGCTATCTAAGCCAGAAAGCTGCTGCAAAAAAGATTTAAACATGTAAGTATATTTAACTCGTACTTCCTCAGACCATAATAAAGTGTTATTGCCCGATGAATTCAGTGCATTCAGTGAATCAAAGACATTTACCGTCTTTGGTAGAGATCGTAGGTAGTTTAGTGTCTGAGTTCCTGAAGGCCGGGACATTCAGGCGGCCTTTGTAAATGCGCCCATCCAGTCCAACAATATCAACCTCCTCTGACTGACCAATAAACACACACACACACAAACGAGCAGAGCAGCGGTTAATTTGATGGTAATGTGAAACCTCAAACAAACCTTTAAGATCCTGCTGCAGGTTCTGCTTTCCTCTTCTGATGTTACAGCTGTGAAGGTGGTTTTATTTTGCCCGTACCTGAATCATACCGTCCACGTCACACTGTCCGTGCTGCTTCGTGTGCTGCAGGCCGCTGCGGCGCTGGCTGCCCGAAGTGTTGTTGTTGTTGTGACTCCTGCCACAGCTCCGCGATGCGGCCAGGTGACCGTAATCCGTCAGCTCGGATATGCGCTCGCTGCTCAAGCCGTGAGAACAGAGGAAGTAATTAAAATGCAATTAATAAAGAAATCACACAGTGGTGCAGTGAAACACATTAGTGACAGAAACACACATGTAATGTTACAGTGCTGCTCACTGTATTCACTGATTTCAGAGTGAATACAGAACTCATCATCACACTCAGTGATACTTTCAAATTCATTTTTCTGCTTGTATGTGACCTTTTATCAGCCTTCTGTTTCTTATCTGCCGCAGCAGCTTCTCGTTATCACTGCATGTCATCTTTAAATCTAAACAGAGGAAACTGCAGAAAATTAAAGGAGTGGTTCCTATTGTATTCTCATCTCTCTTGAAAGCAAGAAAGAAAGAATGAAAGAGACCCTTGTTGGCCGGTACTGTATTTGTATAAGTTCAGTACTGACCAACATATATATCTAGTTTAAAAGCGTATGGCTCGTGACTTTGGAGCCATACGGAGAGCTGCAGTGATCGCAGACTTAAACAAGGTGAACCTGTTCTTGAACGTCCCCTCCTGTCCTGACTCACTGCTGGACTCCCACTCTGTTGCCGCGCTGCAGCTGTCCCTGCATCTCTAAGCTCTCTATCTGCCTGCACATCATGGTGTGGCTCCTCTGAAACGGCTCCCTGCTCCTGCCAAAGTTAGCTGCCTCATAGTTGTAGCACTTGGTTCCTGGCTGCAGCCTGAGGTGGTGAGACCAGCTTATCACACAGCACAGCAGATACTGAGGAGCCTACCAGAGCTCTGCTGAGATGTTTGAGGGCTCAGACTGAGCAAAAGGTGCAGATAACTCACGTCCGGTAGTGCTGACGTAACTGCTCCATGGTGTAAACGGTGAACGGCCTGATGGATTTGTGCGAGGGGAACGCAGGAAAGGAGGGCAGCGTCACCAAATGCCTATAATCCTCAAAGAAAAGGCACAAACATACAAGAGTAGAGGAGTTTAGAGAGCAGCTCGGAGGTTTAGGTCACCTTATTCTGCGAGAGGGAGACAGAAAAATAAATCTGCCCAGTTTTTGACTCACGGTCCGGGTGTGTGCTTCACGATAGGCCGGTCACAGGAGAGGCAGTGAAATCTCTCCACGAGCTGTCTGGAAATAAACACAAGGAAAAATCAGAACTGAATACTGGCTACCTGGTCATTTAATACAGGAATACTTTTTTAGTGGCCCTGTTTGTGTTCCTCATCCCTGTACTGTTTCCTTTACCTACTGCAGATATTCTAAAATGTTCTGAAATGTTCTGTGGTTTTCAATCAAAAAAAGAGTTTAAAAAAAATCCTTCTCATCCTTTAAGCTAAATCTGAACAAACACTGTGTCTGTAGATGTGCCATATTTAAAATATTTTGTGCATAAACACTCAAAATATCTGAAAAGTATCAAAATGAGATGAAATATTTACAAAAAAATTATATGCACAGCAGGTAGCTCCACATGTTTGATTTGGCAGGGGTTTTACACCAGATGCCTTTCCTGACAAGACCCCAAAGGAACTTGTGTCACCTCATGGGATTGAACCAGGGAGTTTTTGCTTATTAAGCAAATGTATAAACCACTACACTATGGACTAACACTAACACACACAAAAAATCAAAGCCTATAATGCTTAAAAACATATGTCGACACATTACCACACCAGTGGGTCCTGCAAAAAATGAAACGCTGTAGAAGAAGATTGACAAATTCATGGTAGAAAACAGTTTTACAATTAAAACTATCAAAACAGCACAGAAATACACAACTGGGCTCATAAATGATGTCACTCGGTCGCTTTGTGACCACTCATTTTCAGCTTTATATTTTTATCCTTGGAGTCTATTAGAGTAACTTTGTATGACTGACAGTTCAAAATAATCCTTCTTTGTCTCATGCTGGGCTTTCATGCAGCCCCTCAGTTCATCCTCCGTCTGAAACAAGCCGTTTTAGCTCCTCCTCCTTTAAAGCCCCCCTCCCTGAAAGCCTACTTTCTTCTGATTGGATGACTTCTGGAAGCCTGATGAGCGGCAGCACCCAGTGCTTGTGAGCTGTACTATGTGTGAAGGAGCAGACGTGAGTTGTTCTCACTCACTTCCTGATCCCAGCAGCGTCCTCATACTCGGGCGCTGCCTGAGCCTGCAGCTTCTCATGGATACTCCTCCAGCGATCCTCCAGCTGCTTCTTCACTGAGTCCAACTCGATCCTGTTCAGCTGTGGTGGGAGCAGATCAGAGAGCCGTCAACATGTCCGTTACTGTGATGTTACGTCAGAAAATAATGACTCAGAAGAGACCGGCTGTAATGTTATTTAGTCCATTTGTCTGTGCTTTTATTTGTATTTTTAACATTTTATTTTAAGCTAAATTCTGGATAATTTCCTCAAAATTTTCAGTAAATTGTAAATATATTTCCATTTACTATTTTTTTCTTAAAAACAAGGGTACCTAATAACTGTTACAATTAATACTTTAAAGGAGGTCGAGTTCTTCACATAGAAATCCACAAGCTGTTAAAGGCAACCACACTCATTTTTTAAGGTGACGTAACAATCTGTTCAGACATTGGCTAAAAAAAAACTTTAATTCATGAAAAGGTTGCACAGAGAACCTTGAATTTCCCATTTTCTTGGAAATAGTTGCACCTAATTTTTTTTAGAAATATGAGGAAAGTTTACAGGAACTCAGCCAGAAAGCACAGAATCCAAAAACTAAAGATAAAAACTCAGACACTGTAGTGTTTTTTTTAACTTCTATCAAAGCTGTGGCATGTCGTGAGAATTTGAAGGCCAAAAAATGTTTTTATATTCAAACTTGGCTATTTTACCTATTACTGTTCCCCTGGAGTTCCTACTATTTACAGGAGTAACTATCAGGAAAGTTTCCAGAGATTTAGCTGGAAAACAATATAAAATGTTACCATTTATTTTCTCTCCCAGATGGATCTGTTTGAGTTTGTAGGTGTTTGAAACATGTATGATATAACAAACTGCTGACTGTGAGTAGAACCACCACAGAGCTCTCCTACCTTACACTCCATCTCGGTGGAGAGTTTGCCCATGAGTTTGTGCCAGTCCTGCTCCTGGCTTGTCACTTTGTTCAGCAGCTCGTAGAACATGCTGCTCAGCTGCTCCGTCACCGAGTCAAACTGCAGCCGGCTCACTTTGCTCTCTTTCTGCAGGCGCAGAGGAAGACAACAGAAAGTTTACGGTGAGGAGATGAAGAAGATGGAGGCTGACAGAGTTTGCTCAGGCCAAGAGACAGGAGCTGGACATATGAGGTTTTGACAATTTTGGGAGAATCAGGTCGGGATATTTTCCACAGGTCTCCTGAAATAATCCCTTCAGACACGTTTATATTACTAGAAATACTCTGTGTGGTTTAGGCGAGGGAACTGATTGAACAGGAGGCTTCTGGTGGATGTACCAGAAGCCTCCTGCACTGCTCAGAAAGAAACTGATGATTGGTCCAAGTGTGGCCCACATCTGCAGTTTTCGCTGGGCCACATTTGGCCTTGACACAGGGCAAGTCTGGCTGCCTCATCTAAGCCACAAATCCACCTTATATCAGGTATGTTGACACATTTGGGAAACATCCGGCTCACAGAATACTTGCTGTAAACTATGTAAAGCCCAGCTCATGACGTTTGGACCACTGGCCTGCAGAACACTTGCCAGTGCTGTAACTTGGCCAAAAGTAGCCAGACTACACCCAAACATGTCTGATATCTAAGTATTCTCACATCAGATATAACTCTGTTCTCACACACACTCCTCTGCCAGGTATAACTAGATAAGTCCAGGGCTGCAGTGCATGTATGAAGATCTGTCAGGTGTGTCTGACTCCTCCCTCTGGTGAGTTAAAACAAGCAAACTCACCATTTCACTCTCGACCATCTGCTTGTCAGCCTTATTCACCTCCAGCTCCTCTGTCATCTTGTACAGCTCCTGCGGAAACAAGAATCCAATGCTAACATCAGATGAGAGCAGACAGACGAGGAAAGATCCACATCAGCCATTTCCCAAACCTAAAGAAGACCGTGGGCCACGCAATCCTTCAGTTACATCGACACACAGGACTAAGACGTCTTGTGGTCCTTCAGATACTCTTTCTAAGTCCTTTCTTTCTTTCGAAGTCCTTCTTTTTGTTTTCATGCATTCATTTTACTTTGGTTGATGCTGAATCTCCGTCAGCAGCTTTTCTGTTAGCCACCGCTGCATTTAACTGCCACTAATGAGGCTTTTTTTTAATATTTGTATTTATTGTTATTTATTGCTACATGCTGCTACCAGGGAAGCTGCTTCTAATTTCGTTGAACATCTGATGTTTAATGACAACAATAAAGGATTCTGATTCTGATTATGATTCAGTTCAAGTAAAATTTTTCCATCCATCCATTTTCTTCCGCTTATCCGGGGCCGGGTCGCGGGTGCAGCAGCCTAAGCAGAGAAGCCCAGACCTCCCTCTCCTCAGCCACCTCCTCCAGCTCATCTGGGGGAACACCAAAGTGTTCCCAGGCCAGCTGAGAGATATAATCTCCCCAGCGTGTCCTGGGTCTACCCCGGGGCCTCCTCCCGGTAGGACATGCCTGGAACACCTCATCCAGGAGGCGTCCAGGAGGCATCCTTGTCAGATGCCCGAACCACCTCAACTGGCTCCTTTCGATGTGGAGGAGTAGCGGCTCTACTCTGAGGCCCTCTCGAATGGCTGCAATCTTCACCCTATCTCCAAGGGAGAGGCCAGCCACCCTTTGGAGAAAGCTCATTTCCTCCGCTTGTATCCGCGACCTCATTCTTTCGGTCACTACCCAAAGCTCGTGACCATAGGTGAGGGTAGGAACGTAGATCGACTGGTAAATCGAGAGCTTCACTTTTACGCTCAGCTCTCTCTTCACCAGGACAGACTGGTGCAGCGTCCGCATCACTGCAGCCCCGGCTCCAATCTGTCTGTCAATCTCCTACTCCCCTCTCCCCTCACTCATGGACAAGACCCCGAGATACTTAAACTCCTTCACTTGGAGCAACAACTCATCCCTGACCCGGAGTGGGCACTCCACCCTTTTCCGGCTGAGGACCATGGCCTCAGACTTGGAGGTGTTAATCCTCATTCCCGCCACTTCACACTTGGCTGCAAACCGCTTCAGTGCGAGCTGGAGGTCATCACCTGATGAAGCCAACAGAACCACATCATCCACAAAAAGCAGAGATGAGATTCTGAGGCCACCAAGGTGAAAGTCTTCCGCCACTTGGCTCCGCCTAGAAATTCTGTCCATAAACATTATGAACAGAATTGGTGACAAAGGGCAGCCCTGGCGAAGTCCAACACCCACCGGGAATGAGTCCGACCTATTGCCGGCAATGTGGACCAAACTCTCGCAACGGTTGTACGGGGACCGAATGGTTCGTAGCAACGGGCCAGACACCCCATACTCCCGAAGCACCTCCCACAGGGTACCCTGAGGGACACGGTTGAATGCCTTCTCCAAGTCCACAAAACACATGTAGACTGGTTGGGCAAACTCCCACACACACTCAAATATCCTCGAGAAGAAAAAGAGCTGGTCCAGCGTTCCGCGACCAGGACAAAAACCACATTGTTCCTCCTGAATCTGAGGCTCGACTAACGGATGATCTCTCCTTTCCAGTACCCTGGCATAGACCATTCCAGGGAGGCTGAGGAGTGTGATCCCCTGTAGTTAGAGCACACCCTCCGGTCCCCCTTTTTAAAGACGGGAACCACCACCCCAGTCTGCCAATCCAGAATCACTTCGAGGCAGACCGAAAGTCTTTTTCCATGGCCTCACCAAACTCCTCCCACACCCGAGTTTTTGCTTCAGCTACCGCTCGAGCCGCGTTCTGCTTGGCCTACGGGTATCACAGCTGCCTCCGAAGTCCCACAGGCTAACCAAGACTGATAGGACTCCTTCTTTAGCTTGATGGCTCAATTTTTACCATTTTTCAATTACAATCAAGACAAATTAAATTTATACATCAGAAACTGGTCAGATAAATGAAGAAAAACACAACATTGTTTTGAAGAATTTGACCCTAACTTATAATTACCTGTAGTATCTTTGCATCACACTTTGGGAATCACTGACAACATTAAATAACTTTTTCTTGTAAATCATTAACTACTTTCACTTTTTCAGGGCTCAAACAAACATTGCTTTGTTCTAATGGGGAAAAAAGCCAGAATATTGTGAACCTGTTACACAAAGACTTGTGACAGTGTCTGCGGTTACATGCACACATTTTTTTCCACACGCTGTTTACAAGGGGTGTAATTCAATAAGCTCCGTGGGTCATGATGAATATGTCCTGCATTGTCTTCCTCACCATCTTACCTCTTTGGCAGGAGTCTGAAGAACTTTTCCAGACAGCTAAAGAACGTTGACGTTTGGTTAATAAGTGAGAGGTGAAACAACATGAATTTGTGGCTGAAATGAGGCTGAATTCAAGTGTCTGTAAGACCCTGAAAAAGACAACTTTTCAACTTTCACTTATCAACTAAATTTAGATGTAAAGGTGACGTCTTTTTAAAGGCTAATGACCAGCTGACCAGATTTAGCCCAGAAAACAACGTCCATGGATGTCTGCTGCTTGGTGGGAATTCTGTAGTTCATCCAGAGTTTAAATTAAAAGAAAATCCTCCAGAAGGATGGTTCAGTGTATGTCCCTACGGGATCACATCAAGACAGAGGTCAGAAAGAAAGTAATCGGGTTAAACTGTTTACATGTCGAAACAACTTTCTTTTGATCAGTTTAGGAAAATGTTAAATTACCCGTCTCAGTTTCAAACCAACAACTCAACAGTTTCTTTGCTGTTTATTCTGACTGAGGTGTTAAAGTGGAGCATTTTTATTCTGACTGTGCTTGAAACTGATTACAGCCGCTGTAGATGCCCTGTAAAAATATGCTCTTCTTTAATATATTTAGGATATAAATATATAATTATGTAGAACATAAGAGTTCATCACTACAGCCCCTACAGCTCTTCATCACTGCTGACTATAAATATTCTTTAATGAGCTGATGGCTAAATAATACAATAATTAGAGTTTAAGGCATATTTTTATTGTCTGTATTTACAACATATCTTTTGTTTAACGTAAAGTAAGTAAAAACTTGTCATTACAGTAAATGTTAAGATCCTGTTAAGCCTGTTAGTTTAAGCACTATTACATTTTGAAAAATCAGTCCATCATGTAGCTGAGTCAAAATGTTCGATATGTGATAAAATAATCAGACATGAATACAAACGCACTGCGTGCTGCTTGTTTTACCTCGATGTCTCTCTGTTTCTGCCTGTTGTCTTCATGCAGGAATCCGGTGATCTCGTTCAGTTTTTTACAGTCGGTTTGAAGCTGCAGGATCGCCTCCTGCACACCGTTCACCAGCTCCACATTCTGCTCCACGTTCTGACACACACACACACACACACACACACACACACACACACACACACATTAAAGAGTGCAGTCTAACCCTGTCCATAACTACTGCAGGCCTATCCTTTTGAACTAAACCTGAACTCTACCCATAGAGAGTGTGAGAAGACATCACCTCTTTCTCAGGTGTTTTAACCTTTAACCCAGGTGTATTTAACCCCATAATGTCAGAGTTGTGATTTTTAGTTTTCAAACGAGGTGGGATCAAAATGTTTCAGGAACAGGGTTACAAAAATCTGATCTCCCCTTCAACACCATCCTCTCGTGCACCTCTGGACTGCTTCTAGCACTGCTGCTCTTTTTAGATCACTTCCTGGAAGTCCAGTTCTGATCTCTTACCCTGAGTGCTCTGCAGTTTCACCACAGACCCCAAACTTGTGCAGAGAGCAAACATCAACTTCTGTTTCAAACTGACCGGACTTTCATGTTCATGATCATCGCTGGTCATTGATAACACGGGAGTTTTTTAGGCCACCTGCACTACTCGCCAGACTAGCCTCCCTGGAGATCCAGCACACTGCAGAGTCACAATTACAACGGGGCACACTGTGAGTTATGAACTGATCTAAAAACAGCAGCCATGCTAGAAGCAGCCTGGATGTGAAGATGATCTTGAAAGGGAGATCAGCCAAATCTAAATCAGGTATGTTTTGATTTTGATTTATGTCATGTTCTCTCAGCACTCTTTTAAACCCAGTGTGCAGCTCTGAAATGTTTCTTAGCTTCACTCTGCTCTGGCTTGCCTCCCGGCCCTGCAGTGGCCCTGTGCTGCCTCCGCTCTGCTGCTGCTGGATCAGCCTGTTCACCGCATCCTGCAGCTGCTCGTAGTGCTCGAACAGGAGGCTGAGCTTCTCGCCAATGTTTGCTGTCCTGGTGTTCAAAGCTGACCAGTCTGCGCTCTGACCGAGGCCCTGGCAATCGCTCACGTTCTGCACGGCCTCATCCTTGAGGCTGGTGGACAGCTGAGATGTGAAGGACAAAATCATGTCCTCCAGCGTTCCCCGCAGGTCATCCAACTGAAGTCGGAGGGGAAAGAACTGAGATTAGACTGATACATGTCGGACTGAAACACTGGTCAGTCTTTCACTGTAAAGTATATTTTGTCCATGCCTTATCTTCCTAAAGAAAATTAATTCAACTTGACAAAGAATAATTTTACTCCAAATTTTTAAACAACTCTGAAGTCCATTTTCTCTGCACATGCTCTGATCTTGATTTATTTTTTTTTGGACTCATAATCTTATATGATCTTTTTTATAGTGTGGAAATTGACATGCGGTATCCTGCATCACATTCAGGAAACACCAGTAACAGAAACAGACGCCCCCTACAGGCAAACACAGACTTCAATTCTCACACCTCCTCCCAAGGTGAAAAAAAAAACAAAACCCACCAAGAATTCAGGTTACAGGTTTGGCATTTAGTAAATCAGGACAATTATAGGGTATTTTATTTGACTACAACTTTTACAGCTCCATCTCTAGGTTGTCTGCTGTTGTCTGCCTTTATGATTTGATTGGAAAGTCATGTTCTTGGCGTTCTAATGGATCCCAGGAGCTCAAATATATGAATTTCTTTCTAACTTAAACTTGAAAAGTAAAGCGACGTGGTTCTTTGACTAAAAAACAAAACGCTATGTTTCGGAGGTTTTTTTTCTCAGACATTTGCCATTGTTTTCTTGGAAATGTTCTTTTTTCTTTGTTTGTTTTTTTTTTCTTTTTTGCAGAAGTTTAGACTCACAAAAGAATTTCTTTCCTTCAGTGGCCCTAATCCACCTTTGTATTAATCTGCATAATTTGTGACTTTGGTAAAGGAATTTTTCCCAGTCAAGAGTAACGTCGGCACAAAAAAGGCAGTGACATGTTAATCTGCACTTGCCCCACAGTGACAGCCCACCCTTCTTCCCTCTCAGCCACTGGCATCTGTCCTGCAGTGTTGATTTTTAAATATTAGATTAAAGATTAGATTTGGGTTGGGTGGAACTTCACGTTAAAGACCCCTCGTGCCCCGTGAGCTGACCTCTTGTCTGACCGCCCCTGAGCTTCAGCTCGTCTTGTCTGACCTGACCTTGTAGCTGTCGGTCTGCTGCTCTCTCCTTACACTGAGCGTGTTTCACCTTCAGCTGCTTCATGTCCTCCTCCAGCATCTGCACACACTTCCTAGACATGAGGGCATCATCATGAAAGCACAATGTCTAAACTGATCTGGGGTGCTTTTATTTCCTTTAGTGGTGAAGAATAAAACTCAAAAACATGGATGCTAATATCTCTGTTAAAAGAATTCCTGTTATGTTTCTAAAGTTTGAGTAATGTCCGCCATGTTTTCCTCCTCAGTTACGTTACACTCGTGTTCAAACTGAAAAGCCTGAACAGAACACATTTTAGATTTCAAATTTGTGAGGTTCCTTTTTTCCTCAAATCGGTTAATATGAGCTTTAAATAGCCGAGCTGAAGTTAATATATGAAGCTGTACATGTATTCATAGTCAGGGCTCCTTTTAAAACTTCTGTTAGGTGAGCTAAATATAAATCAGACTGTCAGCAGCAACAACGAACAGTTAAACTCTGCTTCATGTTTCCATACATGCTTCAGGTGATCCCTCCCCCTAGGTGTCTTTACCTGAGGTAGGATACTTGCTCTCTGAGCTCTCGATAACCTCTGCTGTCTGGATCCACACTTTTGGAAGTTGCCTCTGACTCCACTTTTCCTGAAGCTGCATCTGACTTTGGCCTTTCTGAAGTTTCTTCTAAATTTGCTCTTTCTGAAGCTTCTGTCTCAGCTTTTCCTGAAGCTGCCTTTGACTCCTCACTCTCTGGAGCTGCTGTTAAATTTGCTGCCTCTGAGGCTTCTTCTGATTTCGGTCTTACTAAAGCCGCCTTTGACTCGGCTCTCTCTGAAGCTGCCTCTGAGGTGCTTTCTTTTTCTGGGCTCATCAGGATCATTAGCATGTCCTCCAAGTTGTCCAGCTTCAGACGGACACATTTCACCGTCAGAGCAGACAGACAGAAAGGGACACTGAGGAGTTTGTGCAGATGTTTGAGGAAGCAGGAAAACCCTCCGGAGAGAATTCCTCTGCCCAGAGAGAGAGAATTTCTCTTACTCACCTTTTCCCGGTCGCTCATCAGACGCTCTATCAAAGCTCTCTGCTCGCTCAGCTGATCCATCAGGTTATTGAACGTGTCCCCCCAGGAACCTAAATGTGCAACATAACATCAGGCTTTTAGTCAGGCAGTAAAAATCAAACTACCAGCTGCTCTAAATAATACAGAAATGTCTCCTTTATTTTTCCATGAAAACAGCTGAGCTTGGGTTTTAAAAATGCCAGTGTTGATTTTAAATGACTGAAGACACTAATTCAAGTTTTAGCATGAAGTAAAATAAAATTAAATAAAAGAATTTTCACATTTTAGATGTTTTTTAGTCATTTTTTCATGTGAGCTCTGACCATTTCTCACATTGTAAATCTCAAACTTTTTTTCCCATAATTTTTCTTCCTCCAAACTCTCAGACAATTTATATATTTTTTGCATTTTGAATTAGTTTTTTTAATACTTTATTCTCAGATAATTTATTGTGTTTTTCATCATAAATTTTTTATAAACTTTCTCATAAACTCACAGATTTCAGACTTTATAATCTTTAATATAATCTATATCTTAATTCATTTCCAATTTATTTCTCTGTTTTTTCTATGCAAATGTATGGTTTTAAAAACTCAGGAAATTTGAAAGTAGTTTGTCCTTGCAAATTTCCCACTCTGATCTCAGAGAGAGTCAATTTTTAGCAGGATACTTCCCTCATGTAATAATCAAATTTTAAAAACATTTTTGATTTATGTCATGTTCTGCCTGATAATGACAACGTATTTCTGCACCAAAATACTTAAGAGGAAATGATGTCATGTAAAAGTGTAAAGAAGACCAATTAATTTTGAAATGTATATGTATAAGGTGATTTTTCCATTTAAGCGACTTTTGGCCATACTGTAATTTTTAATTTGATTTTTTCCATCCTGTCACAGTCTTTAGTGCTCAGTGTTGTCCTGTGACAGGGTGGACCAAACCAGCTCTAATACATGAATATAACAGTTAAAGGTTCCTTTTGTAATTACCAACAGCAAATTTTTACTCAAACTTTTACCACTCAGGGCAGTGTTTTACCAGTAGGTGATCTAAATTTTTTGCATGTGTGCTGTGGTTCTTTTAACTTTT
>VUQI01008620.1:30813-55278 GCA_015106735.1 Paratilapia polleni | reverse complement strand
GGCTTGGATGCAGCTGCTCGCCCATGGAAACCCATTCCATGAAGCTCTCTACACACTGTTCTTGAGCTAATCTGAAGGCCACATGAAGTTTGGAGGTCTGTAGCTATTGACTCTGCAGAAAGTTGGCGACCTCTGCGCACTATGCGCCTCAGCATCCGCTGACCCCGCTCTGTGATTTTACGTGGCCTACCACTTCATGGCTGAGTTGCTGTCGTTCCCAAACGCTTCCACTTTGTTATAATACCACTAACAGCTGACTGTGGAATATTTAGTAGCGAGGAAATTTCATGACTGGACTTATTGCACAGGTCGCATCCTACCTCGGTACCATGCTGGAATTCACTGAGCTCCTGAGAGCGACCCATTCTTTCACAAATGTTTGTAGAAGCAGTCTGCATGCCTAGGTGCTTGATTTTATACACCTGTGGCCGTGGAAGTGATTGGAACACCTGAATTCAATGATTTGGATGAGTGAGTGAATACTTTTGGCAATATAGTGTAGCTGTTTTCCATCAGTTTTCAGTCTTTATGCTAACTTAAGATAAACGGCTAGCCCAGCTGGGAGTAGGTATCACTAGTTTTGCCAAGAAAGCAAAGAAGCATCTCCTCTAAAATTTTGAAATCTTCTGTGTTGAATTATATTATGCTACTAAAAAAACTATAATAATCATAAATATTAATTCACCTTTAATTTACCCTTGTTTATTGCTGCAAACGATAAAATCATGACAAATATCTTTTCATGGATGTTAAAACTGATATTAGTGAATAATTCAGAGCTTATATTGCAATTCTCAATGAAAACAAACATGTTGAAGTTTGCAGTGGGAGCCGGTAGCAGTCTATAAATCATTCCCAGCTTGGCGCCCAGCAGGATATTCCTTCCTTACTTTTTCTGAGCTCTCATGTGAACCTGCCACCAGCTTCGGTCCCATCACCAACCTTGAGGTGCTATAAAGCCAAACAGCGGGCTGTGAAAAACACATACACAGAGGCCAACATCAGGCCCCCCAAGAGCTACAGACACAGGGAAAGTGAGAAAGGAAATTCCTGTCAGGACAAGTCACAATTTCTATTTTAAGAAGGTCAGATTTCCTTCTCACAGACACTGGGAGACAAAAGAGAGATCATCTCCAGAAGTCTTGGCTTATTCTTTAAGGACAGCAGATAGATGAGCTGTGGACCACCCACATCTTCCCATTCAGAGCTAAGTCCTTTATGTGATCACAATGGATCACAGACCTGGATGCAGATTGTATAAGTAAACCTGGAGTATTTCATCAAGCTAATTAAGTATCGCATCCAAATTACTGAAAAATTGCAAGAGGCAGATTCAGAACAGAAATCAACTTTTCTATAGTAACAACTTTAAAGATGTAGCAATTGATATTTTATATTGATAACGGATTAAATTAAGTGGCTAGTAAAATGTGTACTGGGATATGGGTCGCTTATAGTGAGAACTCAACTCAACTGTGCCATTTTTGAGCTTTTTACATTATTCGGCTCTTTGTTTTCTTCCCTGCAAGAAAATTTGGTTCACTATGGGAATTTTCACAAGCTGCCTGCTGTCTTAGGTTATAATTTGAGGTATTTTTGGCTTTAATCAACGCCAAACAGAAAAGCAAAGTTCAAAAAAAGGTGTGAGAATATCTCTGAGCATGTGGCTCAGAGTTGGTGGAGACCAAAACACAGCACATGTCCAAATAAATATCCATCCATCCATCCATCCATCCATTTTCTGCTGTTTATCTGGGTCGTGAGGGCAGCAGTCTAAGCAGAGACACCCAGTCACTTCCTCCAGTTCCTCCGGGGGGGACACTGAGGCGTTCCTGAACCAGCCAGCTGAGAGATGGAATCTCTCCAGCGTGTCCGTGGTCTGCCCCAGGGCCTCCTCCCGGTAGGAGATGTCAGAAACACCTCACCTAGGAGGCATCCAGGAGGTGTCCTAGCCAGATGCCCGAACCACTTGAACTGGCTCCTTTTGAATTATTAATACTGACTGTGTAAATGGGGAACAATTTGATAAGAACTTTATATACAATATCTTGTTCAAACACCTAAAATAGCCTTTTAGGGCATTTTTCCATATAGTGCAGTGCACCCATAAAGTCTATGGACACCCATTGCTAACCAAGTTTGTTTGCATTAGTCAGCAACTTAGCACTCCACCCTCTCGTCTCAATATCATCACGTTTGGCTCAACAAGATGGCATTGCCATCATCAAATACCTTAGGATAGACAGACTAGGATACAACAAACTTCTGCTATAGTGTTTTGATTATCATTGTCTGGTCCATATGATTGGTTGCCCTTAAAGGACTGACAATGATGCCACCAGCAACTTCCTTAAAAGTTAAGAGATTGTCAACTAGAATCTCTTTGAACATACTAACAAAACAGGTAGAGTGCCCTGAAAAATGCTGGTTGCAGTATTTTATGTTTTTCTCATCTTTGAGAACAATTGAGAAAAAAAAAATGTTTCCACCACTTAGAGAAAAACAAAAAACAATTTATGAACACACATTTTTGTGACAATGACCTCTTGAATCGGTGTGAGTAATGATGTTTGCTCTAAAAAGCAAAGGTACAGGTAGTGTGATGTCCAGAAGGAGGTCAGGGTGGACGGTTGGATGCACAAAATGTCACACTTTGACAGTGAGGATTAATGTTTGCATCCCTATAAACACTAACAGTGGTTTTCTTTTAACTTTATTCTTTACCTACCCTTTACTTAGGTGTATAACCTTGAAGGTTGTTGTAAAGCAGTTTTTTTTAACAGTTTTTGAAAGGAAAACAAAAAAAGCAAAGGACTTCACTAAGTGGAGCCACTACAGAAATAATATCAAAGAAGTAGTGGCAGACAACAAACACTCACACATCCAACTTTAAGCATTTCTGCCATTTGTTTATGACTTACCCACAAACTTTAACAGAGATAAAGTGCTTGCCACTGTCTTCATTAGAATAATTTCAAGATGCTGTTGCACTATAACAATATCGATCTCTGTTTCTAAGATACAGTCCGCAGACAAATGATGTACGGCAGACAAACAAGACAGAAAAATAACTACACCTTTACACTGAAAATAGCTCTAAAAATAATGAGGTTTATCATGGGATAATATGTAAGAATCCTGTGCACAGGCATCATCTAACAGATGTATGGTGACATCTGTTAGAGGTACAGACTGAGTGATGATCTGTGTCCTAAATCCCATGAGTCTCAGTGATGGATGTTTCCCTGAAAATCTGTTGGGAGATCACACACTGACGTGCCACATGCAGATTGTACATCTTTTTAAAATGTCATTAATGACTGGCGTGCCTGAGAGATAAAATGCTGGAGGTGTATTTCGGGGAAGGGGGCTATAAAAGAAACATTTACCATTACAATGAACACTTCAGTTATGGCTATTTAAAATGCTCCAACATGCAGTGAAGGTGTCTGCCACAGGAAAGGGAAAAGGCAGGATTACACCCACATGGAGTCAAGCTAAAAGCTCCCCGAAGTCACAGATCATTCAAACTGATAGAATTCATGGCAAATATGCTGATGTACACTGAGCTCAGCACTTCTGACATGCTCTATCTGAAGCAGCAGTTTGAAAATAATGTGCGCCAACTCGATACTTTGGATTTCTTATATATCCCTCGTCATCTTAAGTGGCTCTCTCACATCTGCTGAAGGAGTCAGAACTTATTTTGTGCTGGGTTACGCATGACTGCAGGCCAAAACACCACCGACCTCTCTGGCGTTTGGACTCTTCAGATTGATGACTGGTGGGAAGGGGGGCACTTCTATTCCTCATATACTGTAGGTGACTCATCCATGATGGTGCAGAGGCTGCTGTTTCTTTCACCCTGTGTTTCACAGTGATGGAAATTTTTTGTGCCAGATGTCAGTATCTTCCATATGGACGGGCTGCAAAATGTATACACTGTGTTTCCAAACTGCAAGACACCAGATATGGAGGCCTGTCACTCCGTCAGCTACACAACCGGTTTGAGAAAATAAATAATCCCATTAGTGTTTGTTTGAGCCTTGCGGCAGGGTGTACCCCGTCTCTCGCCCTATGGCAGCTGGGATAGGCTCCAGTCCCCACCCACGACCCTGAATAGGATAAGCAGAAGAAAATGGATGGATGGCTGGATCAATAGTGTTTGTTTGCAGCCTGTCAAATACAACGAGAAGCACACATTGCTCCAATGTGCAGTTACGTGATGCAAATGCCAAAGGAAACCAAACACATCAGCTCCTAGAGGTTCAGGGCTGATAGCATATCTTGTCATAATAATAAACACATCTTCCTGCTTTGACCTTACATGCTGCTTTTCATGATGTATTGTAATGACTGTCATCACTCAGTTAGCTCGTTTATCTCAGTATGCATTAAACTGTGAAGCACAGAAAGGTCAACGGTCACGATGTGTTGTAAGGGCTTTGTTCCTGAACAAGAGCTTCAGTTGGAGGACAGTCGGCACAGACACTTATGTAGGTGGACAGTGAGTAATCTGAGCTGCGGCTGTGAACTCTGGTTTAAGGTGACCGTGTTATCCTTCTCTACACAAGGCTGCAGATTCCAAAAGAAAAATGAGTGTCTCAGTAATGTGTAGTTTGACTTTAATTTTCTTTTATTTAAGTGGTTTTTGTGCCTTAGCTAAAGTTTAAATTAGTTTGCATTGCTGCTGACATATTTTTTTAAATTCAAGGCTTTTGTTTAATGGATTTTTCTAACATTAAACATAAGCCTTGTAAAACTTTCTGTACCGTTGCATTACAATACAGTAACTGACATAGTTGGGCACATTGCATTGCCTGTTCATGCCAGTGTAACTTTGGCAAAAAAGTTAATGCACATTTGATGTTCAGGTTACACATCAGCTAATTAATTTCCAAATTAAACATGAAGTCATGAAAGCTGATGACCACCTGGCTACTTCATTAGGTATGCCTGTTCAAGTGCTCGTTAACGCAAATATCTAATCAGCCAATCACATGGCAGCAACTTGATGCATTTAGGCATGTAGACATGGTCAACACGATCTGCTGAAGTTCAAACTGAGCATCAGAATGGAGAAGAAAGCTGATTTAAGTGTGATTGTTGGTGCCAGACGGGCTGGTCTGAGTATTTCAGAAACTGCTGATCTACTGGGATTTTCCCACACCCCCGTCTCTAGGGTTTACAGAGAATGGTCCGACAAACAGAAAACATCCAGTGAGCGGCAGTTCTCTGGGTGAAAATGCCTTGTTGATGCCAGAAGTCAGAGGAGAATGTCCAGACTGCTTCAAGCTGATAGGAAGGCAACAGTAACTCAAATAACCACTCGTTAAAACCAAGGTATACAGAAGAGCCTCTCTGAATGCACAACACGTTGAAAATTGGACAATAGAAGATTGGGAAAATGTTGCCTGGTGTGATGAGTCCCAATTTCTACTGCAACATTCAGATGGTAGGGTCCGAATTTGGCATAAACTTACATGAAAGCATGGATCCATACTGCGTTGTGTCAACGGTTCACGCTGGCAGTGGTGGTGTAACGATGTGGGGCCCCTTAATACCAACAGAGCTTCATTTAAACAACACAGCCTTTATGACCACAGTGTACCCATCTTCTGCAGCAACTGTGTGATGCTATCATATCAGTATGGACCAAAACCTCTGAAGAATGTTTCCAGCACCTTGTTGAATCTATGTCATGAAGAATTAAGGCAGTTCTGCAGACAAAAGGGGGTCCAACCCAGTACTAGAAAGATGTAACTAATGAAGTGGCCGGTGTGTGCACATTTAAAATGTAAAACATAACACTCATGTTAACACATTGGGCCACTTTTTTTTTTCCCTGAGTGCAGACTGGAGAAGCTGGAGATTGAACCGCTGACCTTTCAATTAGCGAACAATCTGCACTACCTCCCGAGCCGCAGCCGCCCACAAAGGCATGCAAAATTAAATACAGATATATACAGAATGGTTAACAGCAATGCACAGTTATGTGGTTTGCTGAAAATGTGTTGGAGCATACTAAATCATTGATATTATTTAAATCATTTTTGCAGATGATTGTATGTCAAAAACCTATTCAGAATTATTCCTTGGCCTAAAACAGCAAAATGAATGGTGATTGGCTCATTTACAACCACCTTACAAATGTTAACATGAACAGTGAGCCAGAAAAATATTTGAGCCTGGTTCCCCTCTTTCCCATGCATTCCAGCTGGTGGTGCACAGATAAGCAGCAGCTTCAGGAGATTAGCCTCAACCAACATAAACCACAATAATTTCAAGTTGGATTCTGTTATCCAGTGAACACACAAGTTTAGATGTATAAATGACTTCAGACAGATAAAAGCTGTGTTTACATGCTCTCATAGAGACGGGCTAATTCTGAGTCTCCCTCATGTTTGAAGCACTTGAAATGACAGTGACTCCAATGACTTCAGAAACCTTGTGATTCAGCTCAGTGAGTTCTCGGTATCTGACACTCTGATCACCGGGGATTGTCAGAAATAATTAAATTCTGTCTTCAAGAATTCCAGATGCTTTAAAGAGGAACTCTTCAATGACAGTCATTTGACATGGCTTTGTAAAAGAGAGGCAGCTCACGCAACATGTCCTTGTAAATATCTGACATTTCTCTTGAGAAAATGGGATTTCTCTCTGTTTTTGTGAAAACACATTCTCACTGTGGGAGTAATGTGTGTACCCTGTACCGGGTCCAGCTGGTTCTGCCAGGCAAACAAGAAGAACTAAAAAAAAAAACAAAAAAAATATTAGCTTAAAAGATCAATAAAGCAGCAGAAATGATCCGGGCTCTGGTAGGTAAAATATAATTTAGAAAGTGAAAGCGGTTCAGCTGGTCTCAAACGTGCACTCCATGTAACAGAGATATAGAGATATGGTTACACAGGCCACATGATGTCCCACAGCTGGCCCTTCTGATTTTCTAGGTTACATGATGGAGGCCCCAGATGTATATATGTGAGCTAAGTGCCAGAAGTCAAGATTTTTCAAGGACAATTGTGTAAGTTTACTTCGCAAGTGCATCGAGCTGCACTTTGATGTGTCAGCCTCCTAACTGGCTGATAGGGATGAAAGAATTGGATTCTTGTCAAATAAAATGTGTAAACAGCATGCCAGAGGAACATTTTCAGTAGCTCTTTATTTATTCTAAAGGGTCAGAATACGGGAAGGTGCAGAAGACTGCTGCATCTCAGTGTTTTGCAGCAATTTAGCTCCGCGAAATATAATAAAAATGTAACGTTGATAATGGTGAAAAGTGTAAACGTAATTTATTCAGGACACATGTAGATGCACAGCAAAGCTGATTAGATTCTCCTATTGTGCTTATGGTTTACATTAGAAATGCAAAATCATATGCACGCTTGAATGCATAGCATGTTAGATCCAACCGGGGACCTTTGTTGTGTCTCATATCTTCCCCTGCCCTCATATTTCCTGTCTGATTTTTTCTTATCATTCAACTCAATGTAATCTTATTTACATTATGCCAAATCACAACAGAAGTCATTTCAGGGCACTTGACACAATAAGGTCAAGCTCTCTCGCAATATTTCAGAGAGAAACCTACTGTATGACTCCCTTTGATTAAGACGAGGAGGAGGAAAAAACTCCCATTTATCAAGAGGAAACCTATGCAGAGGCAAAATCGAAATCCTTAAATCAAACAAATGTGTGTCACAAATCACTTGTTCCCACTCCTGCTGCCCTCACTGATGGCTGGAAGTGAACAGAAGCACCACATCAGTGTGGTTTTATCTTTCTCATGCAGTAAAGCAAACATCTCTCCAAGGCAGAGTTACAGGAGTAACATTATATTCAAATGTACTAGGTTTGCAAAATGAACAGCAGAACTGCTGAAGTTAGTGGGACTAAAGTGATAGATATATACATAGTAGATTTTTAGCCCATTTAAACGCATCTTTGTATGTGTACTGACATTATTTTTGCTGAGCTCTGTTCATGGCTCATATTGGCTGTTTTGTCACATTTAGGCAATACTGAATGTGGAGTTCCTTTAGCCTGTGGAGGACACCTGCTGACTAGTTAAATCACATGCACACAGAGGGGAACGAGCCTTGATACCATAAGGCACTTTAAGCCAGTTAAAAATGTAAAGCTCCTCTGAGAAGCAGGCGGATGCAAGGCAGGCAGGATTCATGGGCATTAAAGGTAAGCATGAAGACGAGCGTTCCCCTCTCTCCTCGGGTGCAACACGGTGCACACGACAAGCTCGTGTGAAAAGGAGAGCAGTGTTTTTCATTGCGAGCAAATTTCCTGTTTTCTTTATCATATTCACGCTTCTCCCGCTTCCCGTTTTCATGGACACTGAAGATGAGTTTGCCGTCAGCGTTTTCCTCTCTCCTCTGTAGTTTTGTCTCTGATCAGTCACATGACAGGAACAGGAAAAGAGGAGCCATTTGCAAACAAATAATTTCTCAGTCTTAGTTTGGCACAGAGGAGGCATCGAGGGAGTTTAAAAGTAATTCAGTTTAAATTCAGTTTAAATAAAACCACAATAAAAAAGTAAAACACACTTGAATGAAAAGAAGGCAGAAAATGTAATAACTGGTATTTTGGTGGGTTAGAGCAATGTGACGATACAGCTCCACGGTTACTCTGTTACTGTCAGTGACAGTATTTGGCAGAGGTCCAAGGCTGGAGAGCTCTGAAATAGCACCATATATCTGGCGAAGGACAGGAGGCCAAGCAGGCCACAGAGCAGACCAGCTCTTTGGATGTGAAGTCAGTCAGCCTCGGGCTCTAACACCCTTTCTCCCTCTCGCTCTCTCTCACCATTTCCTCTGTCATCTGGACACAAGGCCGGGCCAAATCCAGGCGACGGGCTGACTGGCAGCCCGGCTTTGATTTCATTGTTACTACATAGGTGGATGACATCCACTACGTCCATGTCCTCTCCACTACTGGGGGAGAAAGGCCTTTCCAACATCCTGCCAGAGAAGGGCTGCGAATTTAAGGATGCTGCGGCACGCCATCTGGGCCAGCTTCCTATGTTTAAAACCTCTGACCCTGACTAAACCTTCCTGTACCTGCCTCACAGGCACACCGGACAGCTTAACTTTTCCTCTGTGGCAGTACCTCTTTTTTTTTCTTTTTTTTTTTGGCTTGTCATCATTTTTATAACTGAGATATTACTTCCCCTACTGAGATGGGAACCAAGTACATTCTGGTAAATGCTTTGTCCTGATTTCTGGCAATAATAATTTTGTTGGGAAATATCTAGAATATCCTTTTCACAACTAGCTGTACAAAAAAATACCAACCGAGTGCCAAAGATTAGCACAATCCAGTCCTGCTGTGATGGCTCATAAAAATCATGCTGTGCCTCTTTAGAAGCCAGACTTTAAGGAGCTCCATTATTGTGCTCGTTACCTGATTCGTGTAGACTCGGGCCATAAACAAGTCACTGCTGCTGTCGTGTCAGATCTCCCAGTGAACTAAATCACTGCGGCAGCTTAAGATCCACGAGAAAACAAGAGCAAAGTAGGGAGTATTGGGTCAACAATTATGGTGCTGAATGCCTAAAGGGAGGGAAGCTGGCAATTTCCTCAGGCTTTGCCAGTGGACCCTTTCCCATGAACCTCAAGTGACCTCCAATGCACGGCAAGTGGTGTGAGTAACCAATAATATGCTACATGGATGTCCAAGTCACAACCCTAAACACGCACAGCTGCCATAGCCTGAGCAGCAATTTAAAAGTAATAGCGATGCCGTCTCTAGTTAAACTTATAAGTGCTCTAAATGATGCTTGTTTCTAAGCAACAGAGGCACTTTGGAGTGTTGTAATAACTGTGTTACGGCCACCATGTCCGAGGATCCAGTGTCTACCTTTAGAGTTATCTGGCCACAGATGCCACAGAGGAAGAATTTCCCTCCTGCATCACATAACATAAATTACAATAAATGTCATCACTGCCTCTTACGGGCGTTGAATCTCATGCAATTACTTTTGCATTAAGACAATTCGTGAAGTCAACACATTTGTAGCTGTGAAATGAAAACCCCTAATTATTCTGGACTCTCTAATTTGATTATCAACCTGTCGCCCCGCAGAATGACACCCAGCTGGCTCAACAGATTGTGCAGGAGCCCCTCACGGTCTTTCTTTTATGTAAGTTAACAGCAGCACTGACACAGCACTGACATGTACAATTGCATAAGCTCTTCACTTTTCGGAGAGTCGTAGTTCAAGTATTCAGCTGGCAACGCATCACTAAAATACTGTCCTTGTGATGGCTGCAATATGAAACGCAGGCCTGGGTGAGCATGAGAGACGGGAAGAAAATCAATAGGTTAAACCTCCACTGCACTGCATATTACTCAAAGTGTGGGAGAGATTTTTAAAGAGCGCAAAGAAAATAGAGCCCACTGTAACATTTCATTTGCACAGCAGGGAAACTGAAAATGACCATGTACGTATGGTTCTGAAATATCACTTCATGGTCGTTTGTGTAACTCCTCCTTTTCATACGACAATCCTATTGATTCTGAAAAGGTGCTGCAATAAGGGGCGATAACTGTGAAAACACCTAGCTGTTTTTTTTCTTGTGGTGGGTCAAGGGAACCATTTAGAGAACAAAAAAAAATCTAGATAAAGGCTGACTTCTCTCTTTTTTCATTCTTAACACAACTATTGCTCACTTTTTACGTCAACAACTGAGTGCAGCATAATGAAAGCACTCCATTATTCATGTTACAGTTACAGTATCTATGTAGATATCATCTATGAGTTTGTATCACTTTGCAGTCTTACACCGCGACCAACAAGAGGCAAGTCACCACCCTCGTTGCTTAAAGAAAGATTTGACGCACAGCACTCAAGTGAGTTTATCACACTTTTTAAGGCAATTTGTGAACCCCAGTCTTCTGACTCTGGGGGGCAACAGACAATATTTTTGGGCTTCCGATGTATCAGGATATCCGGAGGGTGGACACCGGATAGTTGATTCATATTCCTGTTCCATCTGTCGGTCACTGCTTACGAATGCAGATTCATTTAAAAAGGTTAAATGGCAGCTAAAGCTGGTTCCTCCGCGCAAACAGAACCAAAACCAGAAAGATTCTGGTGCCAAAAATCTTATCCCTTGCCTGTAGATTGTACATGTTCATATTCAGGAATCTGTTGATAGATATTAAAAGTAAGGTCGCTTCCATTTTTAGCTGGCTCTGCTCTTAGATAATATACAGAAGTTGGAATGGCACTCATACTTTTCTCATCTTGTAAATGCATTGGCATAAGTGCTTTTCTAGTGTTATTAACCACTTCGTGCCACATTCACCCATTCACACACATTCATATAGTGCTTTATACAATGCACTGAGCACATTTATCCATCAAACACACACTCAGTAATTTTGGGTTCCTCACACTGGAGGAGCTGGGGATCAAGCAATCGAACTGCCTCATGAGCCACAGTCACCCCCATGTGTGCATTTGTCCAATTCTTGAAGAAGATGTGTGCCAGATACAGAGCAAACTTGCAAAGGTCCCTTCTACAGCTGGGCTAATGGCATTCAAAATGGTGGTGAGGCTGTACCACGGCACCACAGTGGTCAATTGCACCAAAAAAAAGCTAAATATTCCAAATATCATACGATACATATTTTGACTGTATTGTGTTTCTACATGAAAAGCATGTAGGGATCACTAAAGTTACTACAGTTCATCTTCAGGGAGAGAGCAAAGTCTTTATCAAATTTCACGGCAACCTATCCAGTTGTTAGTGAGACAGTGCTTTCATAATCACTAATGTCACACATGAGGTGGCATTAGAAATGTCAGGGTATCACCAGAGTTCTTAGGATTCTGCATCATGGTAACTGATCCATTAGAAAATAATTAAGAAAAAGTCAAAAATGTCAAAAGTGGTGTCTCTACAAAAGGTAATGGTTGTATAGAAAATAGTTACTGAGATGTTTCTATTAGGACCAAAGTGGTGGACACTGCAAATTGTAAAGCAACGCAGCTAGCGCGGCTAAAAACTGGGCATCGAAAACATGTAGGGGTCAGAAATATGAAAACAGAAATACTACAGATGGTTTTCATCAACTATCTAACACCAACTTGGACACATATTTGGCTTTTGCTGCAGATTCCTGGTGTTGAAAGAGCTTATCTCTCAGTTCTACTCGTATTTGGGGTATTTGTGCTTCAGCATGATGAGAAAGTGAGTGACCGGACCCCCAAATGCCCAGGGGGCCTCGCTGCTCCATGCCAGTGATGAGTGAGGCACCGGACTCCCTATTTATTTGGACTTTACTGCAGGGACCTTCCCACACGGAGCAGCAGCAACATTCCTCTCTCATCCAAGCTGCTCTCCAGCTGATAGAACAAGATATTCAAGGACGGACACCACGGGTCCGCTCCTCAGAGTCCTGAGGTTGAATCCTGAGATCAGCGCTGAGAATAAGTGGGGGTATTGTTAGCTAAAACAACCCAACCTCTGTAAGTGTACAACTAGAATAATACCCAGAGTTGAGAGTCAGATTTCTGGGATGATCTGATCAAGCAGAGGTATGCGTACAGAAAACACTGCTAAAAGCAATATCAACACCGTTGCACCCAAGACAGAGAGCAAGCCAAAGATCATTTGGCTCTGGAGCTCAGCCTTTTTTTTTGTGTGTGTGTGTGTTCATACGTGACTCGTTTTGACTGGGAAGGGTTTAAATAGCCAATTATAGAGCCACAAATTCAAGGAAATTAGGAGGCGAGAATGAAGGAATCAGTGACTCACAATTCGTTTCAATAGTATCTTACAGCAGACAAGTTGCCCCACGATGTCTTTCTTAAATAAGACAGAATTTCTGTAGCTGTGTGATAAATGTCTTTACACTGCTGTAATTCAAACCAGAGGCAGAGCGTGACAGGAAGATGGTATAAAATGACTCGGGCAGCAGCTTTTTAAATGCAGCTGCTGCGTAAATTATCTCCTCTCCCCCCTTCTTATGACAATGACTTCTGGGCTGGCAGGTCTACAATCCACTCTCCCTCAATCTCTCCCTCTGATCATAATATGGACAAGTCTGCGCTCTCATTATGGTTACATCAGACTCAGAAAAGGACTTTTTAATGTCACGCATTTGTGTTTTGCTGAAAGAAATCTGGGGGGTTAAGAGGGTCAAGAGAACCCTTCAGGCCAAAGACGTGTATAATCTTTCACAACAAGACTTGTTTTGCTGAATTTATTTGATGGGAGATTTTATAAGTTAGACAAAAAAAAGTCTGACTTTTCTGTCTTGGGTGCTGTTCATGAGTGAAAAAAGACAAGAAACACTTTGCATTAACTCCACATCTCCAACACGTCAAAAACATATTTAGCCCTCAGCAAGTCTGTATCCTATATAAAGCAGCTAAGCATTTTGACTTCATTCCAGTCTGAAGTGATTTCGAAAAGCAGCAATTCTGAGCCACAAAATGCCATCTTTCTCCCACCTCTCTGCCTTGGTGTGCCAATCAATCCCGTAGGTTCCTGCTGTGAGACTTGAAAAATGCCTTCAGGTTAGTTCTGAGATACTCATTTTTATGTTTTCGGCCTCAGTTGGGAAGGATAAGGTCTGCGTATAGCTGAACACCCTGCAAATAAGTCTGTCAACAAATACACGCATGCTAACAGGCACATTAAGCTTGTTTGATGAGAAAAATGTCAGAAAGAGCTTTAAAATCTCAAAAAAATCTCAATTTTTTTTTTTAGTGTGACTGAGAGCTCAGATTCATGCTCTCAATGTATGTGACCCACCCAGCACAGCTCAGTGATATTAATGAAAGAAACAATCTCTCCACCCAAGAGTTTGGATGGGGCTGCCCCTCACAGAAATTCTTTAGGAACAGCTGCTCAACAGCAACTGAGCAACTCAAACATGCACATTCAGTCATTAGGGAAAACGGCAAACATTCTCAGCCATCGATGTTTCATACATCTGATTTAAACAGTGCATAGAGGAACAGTGTGCTTAGATTATTAAACCTTAGTCTGGCTGAACTTCCATCCATCCATCCATTTTCTTCCGCTTATCCTATTCAGGGTCGCGTGTGGGGGCTGGAGCCTATCCCAGCTACTATAGGGCGAGAGGCGGGGTACACCCTGGACAGGTCGCCAGTCTGTCTGGCTGAACTTGTTTGACTTTAAGATACTTAAGTGACAACGGAGCGCATATGGAGGTAGGTCTTTTGCTTTCCAGAAAAATAAGATTGCAGGAAAAGATCTGGACCCCCACCCACACATGGCAGCCCAGTGGGCTCTACTCCCACTCTGCCTCCAAAATGTGCCCTACATGCATAACTGATGTAAAGTCACTCGAAATCAACTCAACAGAATCCTCTCGTGCTTTATACCTCCTGAGATTATGGCATCATCAATTAACAGCTGCATCTTCATCAAACACAACAACAATATGCCTCCCCCTAGTGCCTATCTGCATGTAGACTTAGAGTGCCGCTAGGTCCCTGTTGATTTAGTCCTATAGCCTACTTAGAGATACGCACTCCTGGTTCTTTTCAAAAGAACGGATTCAGAGTAGGTTAACGACTTCAAGTTTTTACGCATTAAAGTTACAGCTAATAACACAGTAATAACACAGGAAGACAAATGCGCACACTTAGGATCCACCTGGCTTCGTTTGAACCTCGAGTAAAACTTCAAGCAACTTAAACTGAGAGCTAAGTCAACCTCGCAGCAGTGTAAAGTCGGTGTAAACAGTGAGCGCAAGCTTTCCCGTGTTTAAAAAAAAAAAAAGTTGCGCTCAAAACTTCCACTGTCACTGAAGGGAACTTCCACTCCTCACCTGAGGCGTATGCTAGTCCAATCCAAGTCCGACAGAACAGCGTAAAGTCTGTCTTCATCTCCAGATCTCCGGTCCAGAAGTGCATAAGCTTGAGCTGAGTTTGTCTTTTCTTTTTGGATAAAAAAAAAAAAGACACGTTGGTTTTAACAGGCTCTTAGTGGAGAAGGTGGTTTGAATGAAGATCCTTGAATAGGGGGAGGGAAACTCAGGTGAACGATGTCTGTCTGTGGGCTACTTTGCGCAGAGAGGACATAGCCGAAGTGCTGAGGAAAAGGAAAAAACACGTCCCCGTCCCCCCCTCACGTTTTGTTTAAAAGGATGCATAAGGTACTGAATGGGATTTTCAATGATTTCCCTTTCCTTTGCTCGTGACGGGAGCGCATCCACCCACCCAGTTCATAAAACAAGCTGAGTTGGAGGGGTGTGAGTGTGTGAGGTGTTGGGTGTGTGGTGTGTACGGGGTGGTGGGTGGTGGGGGTCAGCCAAACATCCATGACAAAGTTCCTTCCTGCAAGATCCTGTTCGTTTCATCCTCTGCATTAAAGACTTTTAGTAATTATCACAGGATTATACTGCTGGTATCGATAATAATAAAGAGGATAATAAAATTTTTTAAAAAAGTGCAATAAGAGCACTGCTGTATTGGAGTTGTGGGTTTTCAATTTGTTGCTTTGCTGCAAAACTGGTTGACATTGATTTTACTTCATGGATTTTTCCCAAAGCATTTAAAGTCGTCCTGACACCTAAATAGCTCAGCAGGTAATCCTAATACCATCAGATATTCGTACAAAGCCACCACAGGAGTACTGCAGAGTCCCCACAGGAAGGAAACAAATGCCACTGCAAGATAAAGCCAGGGAGGCCGCCTGTGGACGAATATAAGTAGAATATGAGAAGGAATGGTATTTTCTATTTTGGTCAGCTGTCTTTAACCCATAAAAATATACTCAAATAATAATAATAATAATAAAGCTCCTGACACCAAACTGTCAATGCAGTTTTATCTGTTCAGGTCAAATTTCTGCAGTTAATTGGATGTAAAGAAAAGCTATCTCTTGCTGTGCTTATGAACACAAATTCTTCCTCACGTTAAACAAACAAAAGCTGAGCTGAGCTCTTGGGAGTGCCTCTCTATTAAGTGTCTGTAATAACTCATCCGAAGGGTCAGATGTAATGATGCCTCCAATAACACTGAAATTCACAGAGTTTCTTCCAGGCTTGTCAAAATCCTGTTAACCCCCTCCACCCACACATCCATCCTCCTCAGGGAGTCCTCAGAGTGTGAATAAAAATCGTGTACTAAGAGCACTACATGCCTGTAGCGAGCTGCTATCAGTCCCGTTTTATCTTACAGGGAGGGATTTGGAAAATTGAAAACCTGTGTACCATAAGTCAGAGAGGGTACAAGGGGTGTGCACTTGTGTGATCGAGTGCACACACATAGATGGGGTTTCAGGTGCAGCTGTGTGCTTTATCTGTGAACTGTCAGATGTACCAGCAGCCTAGTGGGTCAGTCAAACCTCACGTAACTGCAGAACAATCACCATGCCAAATTCATTTCAGTAAAATAGAACCCCAGACAGCTCTACTATCCAGCACCACAAGAGTGCTGTATAATCAATAATATGCTGCATCACCACTTGGAAATCCATTACACCATTAATAACACTTCTCCAGACTCCTCCTAACTGTGCCTTTAGACCAGTCCGCACATCAAGCAGCAGCTGTCGATAAGACAAATGAGAAATAATATTTTTCCTTGATATGAATATGTTGTGATTTGCAGTTATTTCTCAGCTATGAAGAACCTAACCTTGGGAGGCAGAGCTGAAAAACAGGGAGTCAAAGGATCATTGTTTGTTATTGTGGGCATGCGTTTCCACTCAAGATCCCTTATGGCAATCCCCCTCTCTGACCTTAAAACACAATGTTGTGATTGAATGGTTGTAATTAAAATGTTCCCCCGGTTTCAGGCCGGCAGAGCTTTCGGCTTCAGAGGAAAATAAACACACTAAATTGTGATGATAGTCTAACAAAGTGTTGTCGGGGGAGTTACTAAATCTCATTACGAATATAAAACAGATAATGTCATAAACAAAAGAAAAACACTTGAACGGCCAATTCAATAAGAAACTACACACATAAGCCATTCAGACAACAGTGATAGCAAACAATAGCCCTTATGCAGGATGGCACGATCGTCTCTGCTGTGTCAGATGAAAAGGTTTCAGTTTATAATTCTGCTGGCCCATGAGAGACAACTGAGGACTCAAGGACTCGTCCTTGAAGTGCCAGCACTCCATCCGGCCCATCCTCAGGTCAGGAAACAGATTACAGCTCTACAGCTACTATCATAGGAAGGATGTGGAGCACGCATGCAACCCACTCACTCTTTCACTGAAGTTCATGCCCATGGGCCTCCACACTACACTGCACTTTGCCAAGCTACTTTGAAGAAGCTGTCACAGATCAGTAGAGTTCTTTTGGCTTTGTTTTGAAGTTCTCTGCAGTTGTAGATCATGTCATGTTATGGGACCCTCCTGACTATAGGAACAGCAGTCTTTGCATTTACTTACATCTTATATTACATCTACTGTTACTATCTAATCGGGCGTGGAGCTACTGAAAGGATTTCAGTGGGACAACACAGTTTCCTCTATGAAGCTAAACTCTTTTAGATCAAAGCAAATGCAACCTGAAGTTTCCTTTTTACCACTCTTCTATGAACAGTTTTTTTTCTTTTACTGCCCCACTTAAATCCCAATCCTGCCACCCCACAACAGACAGTGATAAAATGTAACTAATGGTAGGTATAGTACCTGAGTCTTTTTTTCATGCCAATTTCTACTTCACCCCTAGATCTCAGGTTGCACTCTTTACTTGATTATATTTACAGTCACTGGCCACTTTATCAGGTACACCTAGTACTGGGTTGGACCCCCCTTTGCCTTCAGAACTGCCTTAATTCTTCATGGCATAGATTCAACAAGTTGCTGGAAACACTCCTCAGAGATTTTGGCCCATGTTGACATGACAGCATCACACAGGTGCTGCAGATTTGTTGGCTGCACATCCATGATATGAATCTCCCGTTCCACCACATCCCAAAGGTGCTCTATTGGATTGAGATCTGGTGACTGTGGAGGCCATTTGAGGACAGTGAACTCACTGTCATGTTCAAGAAACCAGTTTGAGATGATTTGAGCTTTGTTATCCTGTCTGAAGCAGCCATCAGAAGATGGGTACACTGTGGTCATAAAGGGACGGAAATGGTCAGCAACAATACTCAAGTAGGCTGTGGTGTTTAAATGATGCGCAGTTGGTACCTTTAAACCACCACCACTATTCTGAACCGTTGATACAAGGCAGGATGGATCCATGCTTTCATGTTATTTACACCAAATTCTGACCCTATCATCCAGATGTCATAGCAGAAAGTGAGATTCATCAGACCAGGCAACATTTTTCCAATCTTCTGTTGTCCAATTTTGATGAGCCCATGCAAATTGTTGCCTCACTTTGCTGTTCTTAGCTGACAGGAGTGGCACCCGGTGTGGTCTCCTGCTGCTGTAGCCCATCTGTTTAGAGGTTGGACATGCAGCAGATCAGCAGTTTCTGAAATACTCAGACCAGCCCGTCTGGCACCAACAACCATGCCATGTTCAAAGTCACTTAAGTCAAGTGATTGGCTGATTAGATATTTGTGTTACTGAACAGTTGAAGAGGTGTACCTAACAAAGTGGCTGGTGAGTGTATAAGACAACAATAATAAAAATAGGAAAGAAATAGTTCAAAATGAGCTCCACCTCAACCAGCAGTATAATCCTGTGATAAACTATTGATAAATGTAATAGTGTAACAGACAATATAGATGTTTTTCTGCGCTTACTACTTTTAATATTTATACAAAAAAATGAAATTTTTGTGAAAATATTTACACACAGTAATATTTTCACTGCATTTGTAATAGGTTAATATATTAATTTTACCATCAGGTGTTAGTACTTCTACTTAAGTAAGTAATAGAAGTAACCTCAAACCATAACATTTCTGCCACGAGCTTTAAAGTGGGTATAAGGTTCTTCTCCTTTGGTCTGCACTAGACATGTCTGTTGTTAGTGTGACTGAACACCTCTTATCTTTGATTTGTCTGTCCACGGCACATCTTTCTAAAAAGCTCCTTGCCCGTGTGTTCTTTTCTCAAATTGTCGCTTTGCTTTAATCTTCCTTTTGGACAGCAAATGCTTTTTTTCCTATCTCACCTCCCACACAGGTCAAATCTGTGCACTCTCTTTCTTGTAGATGCATGCACTTTGACACCAACAGTTGTAAGATTTACATGCAGATTCTGCTTCATTTTGCATCAGTCTTGGGCTGCATTTTTCTGGAGCGGTCAGTCCTGAAGAAGCTGGCAATTATTTGAAATCTACGCCACTTGTAGATGATTTTTCTTACAGCAGAATGATTTCAAATCATTTTTTAAATTCCCTCACTGCTCATTCACATTCACAATTGTTTTTTTCTGAAGGTCTTGGAGAGCTCTTTAGATCTTTGCATGATGATTCCACAGACTTCAACAGCAAAGAGAACAGCAGAGGTTAACTATTTCAAATTATGAAAATGGCTGTATCAATATTACTTGACATTTTTCACCACTGTTAATCAGTAGGCACTGTTAGGCACTGAATATGAATATAAAAGGTCAATTTCCATTGGGTGTACTTTCACAAGACTAAGTAGATCTAGGAGGAAATGGCAAGGAGAGCCTGAGGTAATGACTACAATCAGCTCTTTTCACACAAGTATTTTTCTCCTTTGTTAATAAATAATGTTGATTAGTGCTGATCAGAGCTGAGAGTGGATGCATATCAAACCCAAAGGCACAAATCCTTTTTTGTGAAAGGACATAGGGTCCAAAAGAATGACCTATAAAGGAGATATAAATAGCAATAAATATAAAGGTTCACCTCATCATCTACAGCAGTGTAACTAAATCTGAATATATATGTAAAAGACAGTGTGTGATAACAGCATCGTGAATGCACATTCCACATAGCTGCTGTGCAGGAAAAGCACAGTTCCCCCTCTGGTCCCGTTTATTGTGCCACTTTTCCAATCAGAGGAGCAGGCAGCAGCATCCTGCTTCAGAGAGCCCCCGAGGCCTGTCAAAAAGCTCAGAGGCATCCCCACTGTCACTCTGTTTATCTGACCTTTCACCTGGCGGGAGGAAACAGGACGTCGGTGCGCTCGTGTGTTTGCGGAGATAACCCAAAGCCCGCCTGTTCTTGCTGTTCGAGTGTCAGAGATGGCTCACGCATTTAAAAATTCCAGTCCAGGTGCAGGCGAGTCAACAACCCTCCACTGTCTCTCCTCTTCGATGGCTTTGGATTCACATCAGTTACAGTGTTCAGTTGGGCATTTTGCTTTGATGGTGCTTAATAGCATCCTTGATTGTTTCAAGTAGGGTTGACTTTACACTTCCACAGGTCATTAAAGTGTGCAGCGTTGCAGAAAAGAATCAAAGTCGGTGTTCGAGGAAGAAAAAGTGATTTGGTTTTTTTGCATAAGCACTTTATACACCAAGGAAGGAAATGACTGAATATGCATTCAATGTATGTACACAATGACATGCAGTGACAACAATGTGGAATATATTGCATAGACTCAAGACTACTTTTTAGTATTTTCCTGAGCTAAGGAAATTAAACTCATGGCACATGGCTTCAAAATTAGGCACATATGATGAATACAAATGAATAAACAGATCCTGTACAAAATACAAAGAACAACTTAATCACATATAAAATCTTGCAATAAAGTGCACAATAACCTCATACTGACTGAACTTGGTGATTTAAGAACTCTTTACAAGTCAGCCTAAGGACAGGCCGATGACATGACACCAGATAATTATTCTGATTATCATTTGAAAGGTAATTTATCTACATCTATTAAATATCTCCCGTAGACTGAGTATTCCATTAATGTACTTTGATGCATCTAAGATGGAACACAGTGTTTTAATAATGCATTTAAGCTAAATGGTGCTGCAAACTGCATCAGCCTTGCCACAATCATTACAACAAAGTGGATTTTTTTTTAAACTTTGATGAGTATGACAATTTTCTTAACGTATCAAAGCTTTTAAGATAGAAAACATCATCTGGCAAAAATCAAGTCAGATTTGTGGAAAACACAAGAACAGTTACAACATTAATCACTGTGATAAGACACACTGATTCAAATAATGGCATGTAAGTGCTGAATGATAACCGTCTTATGTGAAAAGCACTGACTGATTGCAGTAATGTCAGCCGGACAGGGCAGCAGGAGGGTAGTGGAGGAGTTTTATAGGCTGAGGTTTGTGACGGCTGTCACTGATGCATGGGCTAAAGAAGGGGAACACCTTGCCCCTCGGACCACTGGTGAACGAGTAGAGCAGACTCATGTCATCAGCGTTGTAGAACGAGACCCTCCTCTCGTCACAGTCTAAGAAAACCCCGAGCCTCTGTGGGGAAGATCTGACCTGCAGCCTCGTCCACGGCTGCGTCCCCGCCGAGTACTCGTTCCCGTTACGCAGCCGCAGAGTCCAGTAGCCGCTTTCTGGGCTGAGCTTGATCCGAGCGCGCCTGTCTACGTCCTCAGAGGCCACGCCCAGGTCCCACTTAGGGCTAGAGCCCACTTCTACCTCCCAGTAGTGTCGGCCTGACTGGAAGCCCTGGGAGGCCAGAATGTTGACGCACTGGAGGAAACGCTTGTTGTGGTTCACATGGTGGCTCGTGACGTCAGATTCAACCGCCACGGTTTTCTCCCTGGAGACTTGAATGTTCGGGTGTGCTGTGTCAACATCAAACATCAACGGGGAAGGACCTTTTAGGGTGAAACACTTCATTAGAACACAAGATTACAGTAATACAAATCAGATTTTTAAGCAAAATAAAATCTTTTCACAGTAGGTCAATGGTGTCACTCCCATTTCCACTTCAACAGCTTATTATAACACTCCAGTCAATTTTCCTTAATTACCCCGCCCCCCCAATTATTGGGGGAAATTACCTGGCTTCAAAGACTTGTACATCCTTCTCCATGTGATGTATTGTAATGGAGCCATGTATTTGTTGCTGAAAGCATTTTTATCAAACTCTGGGGCGACATCCACCTGCACACATGGTCTGTCCAAACAAAAAGAACATTCAGTTCGAGTTATTCATTCTCAGCATAAATTTCTCGAAATGGAGGCAGAAGCCACATACAAACAACAGGTGCAAAAATTGCCACAAGCAATAAAAAGACTTACCTTAGCTGTGGAAGCTAGTGAAAAGAAAAATCAAAGAAGTCATTAACAGTTTGCTTGAAACAGATTCAAGATGACGGGTTGTATTAAAAGTTCAGATGTAAATATTATCATATTGAGACCTGAAATTTTGTTAGTTTTTGATTCCCACCTCAATCTGTGCAGTGTTTTCCCTGGAAGCACTAGCCTCCTGTAGCGCTCTTATGTTGTCCTCCAGCTTCTTCACAGCCAGCTCCGTGGCCTCCAGGTGGCGCTGGACTTTCACCAGCTCCTCCTCCTGCTCTCTCCTCAGCTGCTCCACTATGCAGGTTTCTTCATTGTGCAGGATCTGATGGAGAGCTTGGAACTCACCTTTGACACGAGCCTGGAGATCTGCAGCGACTCCCTAAGGCCGACAGGAATGATTAATGTTGTAAGGAGAGGCCGTGATGTGGGATTTTTCTACGTCTTACCACATCTTTATTGACCACGTGACTTGTTCGCTTTAAGCTCTAAACAACACACATCTCGAGAGATACAAACAAGCGGTAATGAAGCCACGATTAGCATAAAAGATCCATGTTTCAGACAATAACTGCAGAGAGTTAAAGAAGGAAACGATTTCCTTTTCATCATCTCAGCCCAGCGTGTACAGCTAAACTCAAGCTCTTATACCCACATCTGTCTCCCTCACTTTAGATGTCTTTTTGTTTCTGTCGCCACTGCTTGTGCAGTTTGTCACGTTCCGCACCACTAAATATGCACATTAAGATGTTGTAAACAGCCATTAGAGAGGGCCGTGCATGTTCTTGTTTGTTAAGTGCTGCCATCCCTTTGGATTCCCACATGAACGTACCTTTATAATATTCATCTTTTCTTTGTCTCTCTGAATACTGTTGATGAAGTCCTGCTTCCTCAGGCAATGGCTCTCCAAAGTCTCCTTTAGTTGTTTCTGTAAAGTGGTATGCAAATCTAATCAGTGTGGGAATAGAAACAGTAAAGCAAAGCGACTATGCAGAGAATCAAGAAACTCAATAACAGTAAAAGGGGGGAAATAATGAATGACAAGAAAAAGCACCTCTACAGTAAATACTACTCAGACTCAGGACCTTCTGAGAACTTTACTTTTGTGGTGTTGTTGAATTAACCTGCAACATATTCAGAGGTCTTCTGTGCATGCCGTTAACATGTAGAGGAGCAAACAAATCAGCACTGCCTTATAATCTAATGCAATTTAGTACAACTACAGCACAAAAGACAACCTAGGAGGAATACCACAACATTTTAAAGGTCTCATATTGTGGAAATACATTTTCACTGTGTTTTATGATGCATTTATTCATTTGCAGGTGTGACATAAAAGCTGTGAAAATACAAACTTGTTGACTAAACTGAGCTTCTGGTACCCCAGGTGCTGACAATCAGGTGCCCGATTGGCACCTGATTGTCAGCACCTGTGAGCATGGACCCTGCTACAGCAGTCAGTTGGTGTCTGCTCCAAGCATGCCACGTTTGACTGATCTGATATATACCATTGGGCGACTTCAAGCTGGTGACCAGCATGAGGAGGAGGTGCCAGGTTGTTGTGGCTGTGTATGGTTCTTCCACTTGCTACTGAGGCCCCCATTTGTTAAATTAATAAATTGTTGAACTGCCAATATGTCTTGTTTCTTCAGACTTCAGTCATCCAATCCAATAAATGACACCAAAGATTTGGCAAGTTCTTCATAGGTGCAACCCACATACTGCTGCTCAACCCACAAATGCATTTTCCTTACAAATGTGGCACCATTTAAAGGGAACTAAACAGGCTTTCCAACGGTATGAGATTTATTGCCAAGAAGCATTGTTGCAATAAAGAAATAATAGAGCAAACACAAATTTACTATTTGTGCCAAGTTTACCTCCACTAGGGATGTCACCAGAATCAATTTTTACGACACCAAAATTCTGAAAATGTGGCAGCTCTTGTTTTGCTTTTTTAAATTACCGTAAGTAGCGTATGTACCAAGTAATTCTTCCAGACAAGTGCAAGTTGCCCCCATGTTTTGGTATCGAATTGGGTATCAAGAATCGCGTAATTCTACTCATACTGGTACTGACTACTAAATTTCTGGTATCATGACATCCCTAACTTCTACAGAAGCTAAGAAATGCACTGCTGAGGATGAAGTCAGCACACATTGTAGCCAGCTTTCTAAAAAAAAAAAAAACAGTTCAAGTGTAAGCTACATTTTGAATTTTTGATTGCCGTCCTCTTTCTGATGGATAACTGAAACCCTTATATGACTCTCTGATCAAAGATCAAAGATCTCTGATCACCAGACTCCACTGGCAAAAAAAAAAAAAAAAAAAACAAAAAGGTGAGT
>VUQI01008607.1:11751-25880 GCA_015106735.1 Paratilapia polleni | reverse complement strand
AGCATCCAGCTGTTTACTAACGTTTCCACTGGTACAGAAACAAACAAAAAAATATTTTCTTATATATATATATATAAGAAAATATTTTTTTGTTTGTTTCTGTACCAGTGGAAACGTTAGTAAACAGCTGGATGCTGGGCCTAATTATTTACTCGACATTTTAGTGGTAATGTTTTAATGAGCACTATACTGTGCTGTCTCATTTGCACCTTGGAACTAGTGATAAAGCTGCTGTCACGAAGATCAAGACTGAACTTTGAAACCCGAGTTTCAAAGTTTAATACATTACCTGTGCTGCCAAATGTCACCACCACACTAGTTTTAATTAATACATAGTTTAACTGTTATCTGCATTCTGCAAATAATCTGTAAAATATCCTTACTCTGTTATTCCCTATTATTACTATTACTATTATTACAATCATCATTATTATTATCTCACTTCCACTTCATTTAGAACATAGATATTTGCCTGGCTATTACCAAACCAATTCAATTAAGATAATTAGTTAACAATAATAATTGTCTGTATTAAGTGCACAACCCATAATGAAACGTTTTATGGCTGGGGCAGCTTTAAATTACCAGCTGCAATCAAGTATTAAACTATAATAATTAGTCTTTTCTCATAATTAAAGTTCCGCTTTTGTGTGCGCTACAAGAGTCGTTTCCATCACGTGCATGCACTTTTCAGCTCATTTATGTATGAACAGTGTTTAATGTGCTGCATCATACTGAAGCGCCGTCGTCTATATGTGGCAGTTATTCATGTAGTTCAGCGGGTGGATCAACGTGTAATGACAATGAGACGTGCGCATTTTCCCTACCTTTTCTGAGCCTCACATTTCCCAGGGGATAAACCCTCTGCGATAGACACGTGATTTCGAGGGGCTCCTGTATACTGTTTAACTAGCGCGTGCTGCACACTGATGTCAAGTTTGATAGTATAACCCTATTCAAGATAAGACTTCCGACAAAAATTTCAAAATTAAATCCTCGCCAACCAGCAAGCAAAGTAGCGAACACGATGTTCGCTACAGCTCATCTGCTGTTTCATATTATCCTATAAAAGAATCAGACTTCTGTGCAAGTGCAAGAGCCAGTGAAATCAAAGGTTAAACAAAAACTGACCACCATCCATGCAGTTAGGTCTGAAAAACTACCTAAGATGTGCAAGCCTCTGTACATGAGGTATAGGTGGATGCAGAACCAATCAGTTTTTTCACATAAAAAAAAACCTAAAAGCCTCCTGTAATACAGGCCCTACATATAGTGAGTCTTTAATATAGATGTGTTAAAAATGAAAGAAATAAAATATAGCATCCTCAGACCCTTTAGCCTCCCTGTCTTGAGTAAAGTTTTGTTGCTGCTGTTGTCGCTTGCCTTTCCTCATATTTTCACATACAAAACCACCCTTGGGCAATAGATGCATGAAAATGTAAATAATCAAACACACAGTAATTATGAGCCAAATATTTGGCTTGTCTAGATGTCCCATGGTGCATTAGGACAACTGACGCCTTATATTCCTCATTCTCTGAACAAAAATAAACAGAAAGCTCAATCAGGGCCACCAGGTGTCTAGTCAGTTATACAGCCAGCTTTGTTACATGTATGTGCAGTATGACTCTACAATACTCCTTAATTATCTTTGATTTTAACATAAGCTTTAATGGAGTTTTATTTTGAAAACAAAGTCCGAAGTTTCGGATTCTTGTGCTCTGCTTGATAAAGGCGGAGCGAAAACAGGGCATAAAGAGGACAGAGTTTATCAAATGGTCAAGCAGCTGGGCTACGTGACAGGTATTCAGCATGCTTTTCACCACCCATAGTTCATATGGCAGGCTAATGAATCCGAAAGCGTACATATTATGTAGGGTGTATAATTTAGAAATGCTGAAATTAATTAAAATAAATACATAAATATTTAAATAATTAATTTTAAAAAAGGAATTGCAAAGGAAAGGATCGTTGTAAAGAAAGTAGAAAAATTACTCTTTAGGTAAAAGTCATACATCACAGCACTTTCCATTTATTCAGACAGTTGGAAACAAACTTTAAGATACTGCATTTAAAAAAATGGAAAATGTAGATCTCTGAAAAAGAGATTAAAGCAAACTAAAGGAGATAAACAAGTCTACTAGCAGGTAAAACACACTGATTTTTAACCTGCTTTTAAAAGCAGTCAAATTTGAGGCTACTCCTAGGTGTTCTGGTGTTGCTTCACCTGCATATTAGCATTATGAGTCTACCACTGAAACGTGTAATGTTGCACTTTGACCACTAGAGGGCTGTAAGAGTCCATCAAACGCATAGGCTGCATATAAAGCGCTGTACACAGATCAAATCAAGAGGAAAGTTTGATATTAAAACCATAGTGCAGTCTGATAAAAGTCTTCTCTTCAAATAATAAAAAAAATCACTTTCAACCAGCCAATTGAGTTCAAGTGTAGGCTGGGAGCATTTTAAAGTTTCATATTTGCTCATTGTTTGGTTAGGTTTAACCTAAACCTGTAGTTTAGGTTAAAATGAACAATTTTGCAATTTTTAACACATTAGAAAGCTCCATTTTCTGGGTTACAAGGATGTCAAGTTGTGACCCTCCTTTATATAGACTGTAAATAAAAGATGGATGTTGCCACGGTGACGTGACAGACAGTATAAAAGTTGGACGTAGCTTCCAGGTCAGAAAAATCAAACCAATGCAGAAGTGTCTAAAACATGCATTCTATCTTAAGGCCAACAGATGGTAATAGCTGTGGTTGCAAAAAAGACTTCTGGTCCTATAGAAATCAATGGAAAAACAGCTTTCTGTCTTGACCTCAGTAAACACTTTCCTGATGAGTTTAAGGGCTAAGTCACTCATTTTGGGTCACATTGAATAAATAAAAAAATTAAGTCAATTTTGTAAATCTTGGTCATACTATGTTTCAAAAAAGGAGGATTATCCATGGTATGCTCAATGGCTAACAACTTGTGGTTGACAAGTCATTAGCCAATGAGCAAGCAGTTTCACAGTCATTGTAACCCCTCCTCATCACATCCAGTTTTTTGGGGACTTCAGAAATCCATGGATGATATCACAGTAGCTACTGTTTATACTGTCGATGGGTGACTGGTTTTGGACTAGTGCTGAGTAACAGACTAATAACAGACTAGAATTTCACTCACCAAAATTGAACCACAATCTTGTTGGGTTTGCCTCACAGCAAGGTATATTGTTTTTCCTATATTTCTATTAAAATCTTCCAGAAGGTACCAACACCAGCACAAACATGGTGAGAAGGTCCAGGTCAGTATCTCAAATTAGTGAAGTTGAGGCACAACAGATGTGAGCTACAGCTGCCTGCATCTGTGCACCTGTCAATCAAAGCAGCCATATTCCTAACTTTAAACCTTTCCAGTATCAGTATGGATGAGTTATTTAAAAAAAAGAACAAAAAAAAACAAATCACCTGCCATACAGTTGTTAGGAAGTGGGAAACTATTCATAGAGGCCAAAACAGTTATTTCCAACAGGCTGTACACATGCTTTTTTATGCTATAAAATTGGGAATTTTAACATAGCAGTCTATGGAAATCGACTTGCTTTTGGAGCCAGCCTCAAGTGGACACTAGATGAACTGCCAATTTTGACTCTTGTGTTGGAATAATTTTGCACTTGGTTCCATCTCATTGTGACGACACCAGCAAACATTTTGCATGCAGTCATTCACACAGCCGGCAGACGTTTCTTCATTTTAAAAACAGCCAAACCATAGGTTGTAATAAACTGCCTACGGGGTTTTTGTTGGTGTTTTTGTCTGTGTGTGTGGTAGGATGTCTTTTTATTTCAATGTGCCTGCATTAGCCTACATCTACAAACATACTATAGGCTCACAAGACTGAAACACATTAACCGTCATAACCCTCATTACCATTAATAGCCACAGTAACAGCAGCATGATTTGCATTAACACTGTCATAAATCATTTTATTGAATGAAATTAAATCAGTGAAGGTCCAGCAAGCATGAAATGCAGAGACAGTACTGGCCAACGTGGCCATAGCTGCTTGTTTTAGGCTATCAAGAAGAAAAATAAAGCTGTGTCTGATTTCATAGAGAGAGTAACTTAATGAAAAATAAATGGAAAAGGGATGCAAGTGTGAAGTTTTAATCAATACTGACTCCTTTAAGGCTTGTTTGACATTACAGAAATAAGCAGATTAATGAAATAGTTCTGTCAAACAAAGCCACGTGGGTGTTATAGCCTCTAAAACGGTCTTTTAAGTCGCCCAAGAAAACCCATCAAAAAGTCATACTCTGTTATCTTTAATGCCAATACACAAGTTAAATGAAATAAACAGCTGGCTCAATTTTATGGATATTTCTAGTCATCAATGTACCACGGAGCACCCCAAAACACCCAAAACAACAGCATAAGATTTCCAAGACAAATGTACTTGTTTCTCACGAGATATTAAATTCTACCAAAAATGAGAAGAAAACATAAATAATATGAACATAATTAACTCACATTCACAGAACACTGCTGTCTGTTGCCGCATGCAGCCTTTATGATTCTGATCAGTGCAGAAAGAAACAACTCTAAAAGGTCAAGTGGAGCTAGAATTGGTCGTTCACCAGCCTCATCTGCTCAAATCTAATTTGTGAGTAAGTAAAGCAGCCTGCATGCTGTGCTGAAGATGACTTTTGGATTCAAGTCAGTATCATAGCTTGGGGACAAGAGAGGCATTTTACAAACATTCATGCTTACAGTGCTGGTGCCACTGACATTGCCTCTTGATGACTAAATGAAGAATTCTCTTTATTATTAAATATCTATTTATAATAAAGCTTTTTTATACCATGGCTGCCATTAACTCTGCAAGCAGCTAAAGCTCTGCTAGAGTTGACCTCCTTCAGCCATAAGAGGGCCATATAATTACAAGGACAGGAGGAAAAGCTCTTATATCATTCTGACTTATATTGTACAGTTTGCATATTTGTGTGCTACGCTGAGATAAGTTAATTAAGTAACACGACAGAGCAAATGAATGCATTTTTAAAAAGGAAAGGATAGTCTGAAATATATGATTTACTCTATAACAATACAGCCGAACGTCCTTTGGAGTGTGTAGCACAGATGTGGGAGTGGATCAAGTCATTTGGACTTTGAACAGTAGTATGCTGTAAATTAGAATAGCCTACATCTAATGAAAAATATTAGCACATATGAAACACCATTCAAAGAAGTGTTCAGCACCATGGGCAGTGACACAGAAACTATATTGTCCCTCACAGCTGAGTGCCTGCAGGTTACTTTGTAGTGAACTTTTGAAACTCCACATAGAAACCCAGTTAATTACAACAACGTTTATATGGTACTATCTCTTAGTGTGACAAACGTTTACTAGCATGTCTTACTTCTTCTTCATGGGAGACTATATCCATTGTTAATAAAGTTTTAAATACAAAAAAAAAAATAAAAAAATGAATGAATGAATTATTTTGGAGTGAGATTATTCCAGGGACCGATGTCAGCACCGACCAAATCTCAACTTTTTTTTTTTAAGCCATTCCCTTAAAGAACATTGCTTATTTGGTATGCGCTCAGCAGGGACCTTCTTGGTTTTTCAGCAGCGCCAGTCCCAGAATATGGCCAATAATGTTGCTGAGGGGCGGGGAGCAGCGCGGTCTGCAGACCCACCGAGTCTGGCGGGGTGCCGAGGAGAGGCAGCAGGCAGCGGTAGCAGAGATGGGCTCACACCTTTGAATCACAAATCAGCCCCAAGTCAGGCATCTCGGGACACACTGGAAGACTATTTTTTGGAGGCGCTTTGCTGGTGTTCCTCATTAAGACTGGTAGACCACAGCTACCAAAAAGCAGAAACGGGAAGGTTTATAGTTGCATTGTGACGCTCAACACTCCTGTCGTCTCACCTGCACTGCCGGTGAAGCGGTCCGCTGTGATAAAAATGCATCCAGATAAGTACCTACCTGAGCTGGTGGCGGAGAAAAACAGCCTGGACCCCTGCTTTGTGCATGCGGTGCGCCTGCTTGCAGAAGGTAAGTCAGGTATATATATATGTAAAAAAATAAAATAAAAAAAATCCAAGTCTAATGTACTCTGAATGTTGGAGACTTGGCAACAGTCACGATGTTAATTCTATCGGAAAACACAATTGCACTGAATTTTGGGGCAATAGAGTGAGCTAATGTGATCTTTTTTTTTTCTTTTTTTTTTAACACATCAGCCTTGACTTTTAGTGCTTGCGTGATGGCAGAAAATTCACTGTGCTGTGCGTTTAATGTAGACACTGCTCTTTGGCTCCAGTGAGGAACTTTTTGTTGGGTTTTATCAAAACTTCAAGTGAAGAAATGCTGTGAGCAGAGACACTGAAGTATGTGTACAGTCAGAGGGGGTTATTGTAACCCCACTGTCCTCCAAGAGCAGTGCACTGGCTCCCAGAAAATAAACTGCAAAGCTTCTCAGACCATTTCTCCTTGGCTTCAGGACAAAAATAAACAAAAAAGGCATACTGGAAGGACTATTAGTATGATTGTTAGATTTAGACTGTTAATCCTGTTAAAAATACTGTGTACTACCATCTTATTTTTGTAAGTGTATTTTCATCAAAATGTGAATTGTGTGGTCATTTCTTTATTAAACCAAATATCACCTCTCTAATATTTTAACCATTCCACATGCCATACGCCTTGGAGGTTGAAATCTTAAGTGTTTGTAATAATTACAACATGACTCAGATTTCTAACTGAAAAAAAGAGAAAAAACTGGTGCATGCACACCTCCTCTTACATGCCAAATGCCATCAAGGTAATAGAGAACAGAAAATGTCATTGAGGCATGTTGTAAAGCTTTTCCTCTGGAATAATGTTACTGTATGTCGACAGAGTGCTGCAATCAGCCTGCAGCATTTAAAGTACTTTGTAGCCTTCATCTCATTCACATGCTGAGAATGTGTCACTTCTGATAGGAAATGTGTCACCTCAAAGCAAACACAAAAACTCAGCTCAGCTCATTCAGCACAGAGATGCAACTTTTGCATTTCTCCAGCGTGGCGGTGGACTACGTGCGCTCTCTTCCTAATTGCACAAGTCAGGCTGATGTGCAACGCCATAAAGGCTCGGATAGAGGTTTGAGTGATTGTCATAAACTTAAAATGGGCTCAGCCTGCATGGGGTTACTGGACTTACTTTACATTAGAGACAAGACAAAAAGACATGAAAGCAAGCAAGCCAGTTAGTAATGTGTTCTTGTGTGAAAAAGTTTATCAGCTTTAAAAATGACCAAACATAAAATGCTATCATATGTTGCAGAACTGTAAGCCTTCAGTAAACTGTACTGAAAAAGCGTTGAAGGCAGGTCTTGATTTATGTAATTTATTATTGCTTGTTATTACTTGTATGCTAATTTCAGGTTCTGACATATTACGTTAAAAACTTAAAGTGATGCTCTGTGTTAATTAGGAAGCTGCTGGACGGGGCGTATATGCTGTGGTGTGCTGCCCCTTGAGCTTTCCTGTTGAAATGTGTTGATGAGACACCGGACAGTCCCACTCTTGTCGCTAACTGGGATGCAGATGGCATCATCTGTCACACAGTACACTGTGCCAGATGTACTCAAGCCTAACTCACATAGCCAGAATGCAAAGAAAGGATATCGTCCATCCCCATGAACAGCGATTAGCATGTTTACATGAGGTTATGTCTGTATTTTTTTTACTGACTTTTTTTCTTTGTTTTAATTTCTTTCATTTAGAGCAGTTTTAAGAATTAATGACAGATACACGGACTACGGTCCCCTATAATTGACAATATAGTGCAGCACAGTCTTCAATATTATAACATAATACTATAAACAAAATACAATACACTGCAATACATTGTAATATAAAACTGTATTTCTCTGAAAAGGATCCTGTTTGCAAGGTCAGTACAGAAACCTTTCTATATTCATCAAACACAAAAGTGGACAATCAGTATAATAAACTGTCAGTTCAGTCAGTCTTGTAATGTCCAACATAATCAACCGTGGGCAGCATGCGAAGTAATGTTCAACACAAGACTTGTTATCTTGTGTTGTCAGTCTATGCTCATGGATAATGCAGAATCCTGCATATCAATGGACAGCAAGATAAACCACGTTTACAGATTTATAGATTCACAGCTATTTATCACTGAATAGCAAAGCATGTAATCCTGCGTTATTCACATCATGCACAATCAACCACATAACATGGATTAACCATGGTCACAGTTAGCATCTCCATATTTATGAAATGAATTATTTACTGTTTGTGTTTAAGTAATGTTGCCTCTAAAACCATTTGTTTTTCTTTGAGCTGATTTAAAACTCTTTGGAACAAAGCTCCAGTCCCTGGCTATAAACTAAGGCTGGGTGGGGATAATTCTCTTTTAGAGTAGAATGTAAGCTTCCTCCTATGAAGGAGTGAGGGTTGTTAGATAGAATAGATGAACAGATTTGTATATTATACAATGAATACAATATGCATAGTATTTTAAAATTGCTCCAACTTGCCTTCACACTCTCTCCCTACACTGTTTTTTTCTTGGACACGATGCCAGTTTGTTTCACTGTTGCATAAGGATAATGATTCCTCAGATTGACAGATAAGAGTCTGTTCTTTCAAGTTTTGCACTTTAAGTTTCCTCCGCCTAAAGAACTGTGTAGTTGGTTTGAAAGTGGGCTCATGTCAGTGTAAAGAAAGGCAAGCCTTTAATAGATCCCAGCGGTTTTCTTTGTAAGGCTCGCCTACATGCCACGGAGCCTCGTTTTGCAGTGAAAACCAATGGGATTTCTAATAAGGTGACAAGCAAAGCAGACAGGGAGACAGACACAACTGGCTGTTAAGAAAAACTAAATGTGTCCGCTACTCTGTGATTCCATCTCTGAAGGTGGCATTTTCTCCACATATTTTACAGTGACAAGATCGAGTTTACATTGTTGCTAAGCATTGTAAAAGGGTATATATTATCTCAAATACCATCTCAAGTGCTGCTAGTGAGAGTGACAGTACAAACAAATCTGCATGAAATTTGAAAGATGTAGACTTCTCTGAATCAAATGGGAATATAAATACGGAGGAGGCCCAACAACATGCCAAGTAAAACTTCAGAAAGGAAGAACATAAGAATATACTTATATTTACATCTGTTAATTTCAGCAGGGTTTTCATTTATCTGAATGCATGATTTGTGTTGTTTAATCAAGAGTCACTTTTGATGTGAAAGATTGTATGCACCCAAAACACACTTTAATCTGCATCATATACAACTTTTCTACTCATTCTAGCTCATTTCTGAGCTGATGTTGATGTTTTATCAAAGGTGCGTTAAAGACAAGTTCACAACGCATTTTTGGCAACGATCTTTTAAGTTCAATTGTTGAGATAATGCAACAACCTGCAATAAATAGCAATCAAAATACTAACCTTAAATAAGTGGGGAGATATAAATCTTACAAATCTTGCTTTTTATATGGTTAAGAATACAATTAGAGTGCAATTATATATTGCAGTAGTATAAGCTTTCCTCAAAGCACGCAATCACATATAAAGTGTTTGTTTGAATGAGGATGCTTTTATAAAACTGTGATTAAACAGTATTTATCAATGAATACAATGTGCAGTAAATGGGAAATTTTATCAGTATTTGGTGGAAACACCCTCTGATGGCTATATCCACAATCATACAGCTGAATTAATAATTTGTCAATATTCATCCACTCTCTACACCCACATAAGTCAGACATACACATTTAAGGTGTCACTCTCCCACAAGATTCCAACATTTAATTGAATTTGCAGCCTCTGGAGTTACATGACAATTAGTTTCTTTGGTGTAGTTAATTAGGTTAATTTGTTTACAAGATGGTGTAGCTCCATTGTGTAATGGTTTACACATTTGCTTAACAAGCGAAGGATTGCTGGTTTGATTCCAGCTGAAGACACAAATTGCCTTTGGGGTTGTGTCAGGAAGGGCATCTGGTGTAAAACTCTGCCATATCAAACATGCTTGGGTCCCCCCTTGGGACAAGGGAGCAGCTGAAAGTAGCTTTTTGTTTACAAGATGGTGGTGAGACCTGATATGATGGATGGTTTGGAGATGCTGGCACTAACAGAAATACAGGAGGTGGAGCTGGAGGTGGCAGAGTAGACGATGTTAATATTTTCATTGGGAGTGACCAGGAGGGACAGTATTAGAAATGAGTATATCAGAGGGGCAGCTCAGGTTGAGTGGTCTGGAGACAAAGTTAGAGAGGCAAGGCTGAGATGGTTTGGACAGAGGAGGGATAGAAAGGATGTTGAAGATGGAGCTGCCAGACAGGAGGAAAAGAGAAAGACGACAGAGAAGGTTCATGGATGTAATGACGGAGGATGTGCAGAGGGTTGGTGTGGCAAAAGAGGATGCTAGGGATAGGGTGAAATGAAGGCAGATGATCCACTGTGGCGATCCGTAAAGGGAGCAGCCGAAAGAAGAAGAAGATCAATTTGTTCCAATACACTTTATGACTCTGCACTGTATTCTCAACGATGGTGCACACCTCAGGTTCGCATTATTTTGTCACTGATTTATAAGTAATAATATTATAAGTTTCATTAATTACTTTCTTTATTACCTTTGTGATTTACCTGTTTGCTGCTCGAGTCTTTCTTAGTTTGAGCAAAAGAAGAGGCTGAGGGTGGAGCTGGTTGAAATGCAGTGGTCCACCTAATGGACTGAACCATCTGCTGCATGAACAGCATGGGGATAATGCGTTTCTTTGTATTGAGTTTAGTTATTGTCCCTATGGTTTCCCCCTTTGCATTTAAAATGGTTTATTCCACTAGTATTTATATTGAGTTTGCTCTCATTTGGTTTGGTTAGGTTTTGGTTTTTTTATGATTCGAGCTGTATGTTTGAGCTCATTGTCATGCTGCAGAATTTAGGACCAGTCAGACTCTCATGATAATGCAGAATGGATAAGAAGCTAAACGTCTTAAATGCCGAAAACTTTTGCACTGTATATCTTACATTCTGATGTGGCTAATACTTTGCCACAGAAAGCCATTATAGCCATGAACATCAAGAATTGATTTTTACTTATCTTTCTCTCTCTCTCTCTCTCTCTCATTCTTGTTTATAAATTGTTGCTTACATTTTCAGCGCATCCATTACAGCCTGCTCAGTATCCAGCAGTGACCCACCTCGTAGTGACAGATAAACAGCACCCCATGTGTTCTGACCTATCAAAAGGACACAAAAATTACATTTCAGTGGCGAGTGAGACATGGAATTACATTTTTCAGTATTTAGCCGACACCCTTATCAAGAGTGACTTACAATGAGTGCATGGGTCGAATAAGATTAAATTCCAAGGTCACTAGCATCTCAAGCAACAGAAATGAGCCAAAGCCACAGCACTCAGACAATAGATATTAGATAACAGATTATATTACTGTGCCTCTTGAATGTTCACATATAAGAGGGAACTTCCAAATAAGGAAGTAGGAGACAGACAGAAACATAACAAAAAAAAAAATCAGGGTCAGTAATTTTGTTTCTTTATATGAATCTTTTTGCCTGTTTGAATTTACTTAATGGAATTTTAATGTAGTTAGCAGCGGCAAATGAAATGTGCTCATTTATTTTTTACTCAAATATTCTTTTAGAATATTCAATACCCCCCCACCCAAGTGTGCGACAACACAACAGCAATCTTTTTCTTTCAAAATGATTTTTTCGATCTTGTTAGGACTGTAGTTAATTGTGTAAAAATAGCTGATGATAACACATGATTAAAATGCACATTTCCTTGCTTTTCATATGTAAATTGTATGATTAGTAATTACTTTTTCCACTTCCATCACACATTCTGAAAATATAATAATTACATTGAAGATTTACAACTTAAACAGTCTGCCAAGCGCTCCATTTGCCTCAGTGCAGCTCAGTTGAAAACACATAAACAGCATGTGGCCAAACAGAGGAACACATTTCCAACGTTTTAATATTCATCGGTCAAAAGTGGGAAAAAGAGCCAAAGCTAATTGCATGTCTCGCTGTTCACTCCCCCCACCAGGTCCACTCGGCCAGGCGAAGTGCTACTGCTACCTCTTTCTGTGTTTGATGTGAACAAGCAATCACTTATTGGAGGGTAATTGCACTGATTTATTTTTGCACCCATTGTGAAGTCATTATTGTAGATATACTATTCAGCAGCTAAAAGAAATCAGTGAATAATTTAGCTGTCTAACTAATGGGAGCACTCGACAATGCCCACAATGCACTAAAGCACATAAAGTAATAATCACTCAATTCAGCACTGACTGGTTCACCACTGTGTAAATCAAACATTTTTGAGAATTTTAATATCAACCAGTGACTGTCTAATCTTACGTTAATTGACTTTTCCAACAGATTTTAAGGATTATGGGAAACTTAAAGCAAATAAGCAGAGACGTTTTGCACATTTGTAATGTACAGAAACAGCTCAGATTACTGTAAAGTGAAAATAGAACTCCCAGCATACAAACCTTGTACAAGTGAGGGAGTCTGAAAATGTTGTCTAGCAATTTTTTTGTCTGCAGTTTTTCTTTAATACTCACCCATCAGTCTGCAGGTTGTTCAAGGTTTACAGTCTTTGAGCTTTGCAAGATAAAAAGTGAGCAGAGTGAAAAGAGGAGGATACTTACTGTGTGCATTATTTGTCTATACAAAGCAAATGTCAGATTCCAGGACATCCTGAGCTTGCTCCATGTTGGATGGCTTGATGTACATCCTCTGATTTGTCTGTGCGGCATAACAGTGCCGCAGTTTGGAGATTAATCAAAACTACAGAAGTGGAAGGATTTAATTTTGATCGGATTCATTACGGTGACTCATTTTATCACCATACGTCTGTTTCCTGGATTCATGTTTTTCTTTATACTCATCAGAACATCAACAAAAATTCAGAGAAATAAGAGACAGTTTGATCTCACCAAAATCATCTTAGACTTGCTGGCACACATTTTTCATTAAGGGCTCCTAGTCGGCAGTAGAACAAATTGCATAATTTTGTAGCATAGCCTGTACGGCAACAACAGCTGGAATCCAGTAAAGCAGTCCACCAGCTTGGTATCCACTGTTTTCAACTTTTTTCAGCAATTTATCCATTACTTTAAAGCTCTTTATAATTTAGTTTTAGCAATTTTGTCATGTCTGGTCTAATAAATCCTTTTTGAATGTTTACTATTCATATCGTGTATGCATTCCTTCTGGCTGTCTATCAGAACTGCCTATACTTTCAGTTAATAATCACTTCTAATTAGCTGTTTTCTGCTTAAACCTGTTCGGGTCTATTAAATTTTTGAATTCATTTGTAATTTCAGTTTATTTTATTTTTATTTTTTTTCACAAGTTGAGCTAATCTTTTAACATGCCCTCTGGGGTACGTATTCCCCAGGTTGAGAACCAGTGCGGTAAAGCTACAATGTGAGGAAAAACAGTCGAGCAACAAATGATGCATCTCCTTAATTTCCCCTTCTTCTTATGTTATTGAACTGCTAACATGCTTCTTGTATTGGAGCTGTAGGTGTAGGTGATGATATTTTCCTTACAGCATACCAAAGCTTAAAGTGAATTTTGGATTGCTTGAAACTTAAGTCAGTGCAACTTGTGATGCATAGTCAGTGTATTCATGGTATAAATGGCAATGGGATGTTTTTTCTTTCTTTTAAGTTTAGTATTTACTATCACGTTTTCTGCTGGTGCAGATGATTTACTTAGAGCAACTAGGTGCTGAGCAAAAACTGCTGCTAAATCTGACATCTGAATTTCCAATAGAAACTAGCTGATGTATTTATGAAGACCGGTTTGCCTGCATTTACTAAAATCTTTATGATGTTCAGGATAAATGAACTTCAAACTGTTCCTCAGTCTCTGTTGATGCTCTGTGTTGTCACATACAGACCAAAGCAGATGTATTTAACCTTAAGCCACAGCTGGCTGACTGAGCGTATTTTCTTTTTTCTCAGCAAAACTCTGTCTCCCAACTTGTACAGTAGCACACATTTATCTGCTAGCTGTCCAGTAAAACCATCATTTTTTTTTTTTTTTTTTTTTTTTTTTGTTGTTGGGTGCC
>VUQI01008607.1:0-11731 GCA_015106735.1 Paratilapia polleni | reverse complement strand
TTTTCTTTTTTCTCAGCAAAACTCTGTCTCCCAACTTGTACAGTAGCACACATTTATCTGCTAGCTGTCCAGTAAACCCTTCTTTTTTTTTTTTTTTTTTTTCAGTCTTGGCTGCTGAGCAGCTCTGCTGAAGCAGTTTGGGCAGTGCAACAAAGAAGATCAAGCGCACCACAATAGTCACTGAGAGTGTTTTACTCATTTAGTTCCCCAAATGAGATTTTTTTTTTCATCCTGCTTGCAGACTGTAACCAGTGTCCTTCAAGCACATTCTCACTTCTCTGATCTTTAGTGTCCTTTCACTTCCTACCATTTTGACAAAGATGATATCAGTGTGAGCGTGTCTCAGGATTTATAGATTGGAAGCTTGTTTTCCTTCTTTCTCTTTCCTTTGTACACAAATTGCCTTTTGAGTTCACCTGGAGTTTGCAGATCAGAATAAGGGTGCCTCCCCTCAACCCTCATCCTACCAGCAACATACAAGGTCTTCCCAACTACTATAACAAACAACCATCACAGTAAAATGTTAGCTTATTACTTCTCACAACATCTGAAAATGTCATCTGAAAAAATCCTGATTGTTATCATTTAGGAAACTTTGTCTCGAGTTAGTATGCACAGTATTAGTATTTAAAGGATTTTTTTTAAACCATCCTCTGATTCAGTATATTTAGTTCTCAGTAATTTCCAGAAAACATCCCTTTTGTATATTTATATGGTGAAACCAACTGGGGTCATTTTGATCCCAACATTTTTATTTGTCTCTCAAAATAAAATGACTCAGTGTGACCACATCAAAATAAAATCCAAATCATCTTTCAAATTGAGATTTTTCAGTTGAACACTTGAACTACGAGCACCGCATGCTACAGGCAGTTACAGCCCACAACTTGGCACAAAGTACTACAGGAAATCTGTGCCTGCTGCTCTGTGTCTGCCTCCTGCAAAATTATAACAGAGTGCCAACTGATGCTAACCTACCCTGCAAAAAGTATGTGATACTTTAAATAAGGACCTAGGGCAAACATGAACTCAATAAACCATTCCATCTATTAAAACCCTCCATGTATTATCAGACAATGTTTTGTTGACCCATCCATCCGCCTAAACCTCTTCTGTGTGTGGACTTTGGCTAAAGAACAATATCACACAACCTCTGCAGAGGGCTTTGTAAACAGAAGGCAAAAATATGTTGTTTTGGGGGCGTTTTATCTCGTTAATGCTTGAGGATTATTTAAATTGTATTAGGCACAGAGATCTTTACATTAAATGTTTGATTGGCTAAAATAGCAGGTAGTGTTTATCACTTTAACCATCAGCAAGCAATGAACATAGAAAAGCTGAATGTCAGTAGATTTATTTTTTCCAGATGGTGCAGACAGAGGAAAAGTCAAAGGATCACAACTTTGTACAACTTAGGACCAACTGATTGACTGTGATATCCCTAGAGCTCCGTGGCTAGTGTAGCTAGAAACACACCGTCCTGCTTAAACAGTATGGTTTAATTTTACTTTTAGCTTTTTACTATTCGGAATCAACTGTATGTAAAGCCAAGGTAGTTCAATATGCAAGTGTGTGCACACCACAGGTTGTGTTTGGTTTATCTCCTCTGGCAAAATGTTATTTTTACAAAGGCATACTTTGTTAGCTCCTGCTATCTGGAGACACTTGTCTGGAGTAAAGTGTCTCATAAGTAGGTGTGAATCAGCTATGTTGATGGAAATAAAAGGTTGGAGGGGTCTTGTTTACCTGTGCTCTCAACAAGAGGTATTGGGTACAGTCTGTTTCAGTGGCAGGTGATGAAGGTCTGGGGGAGCATTCCTCAGTGTTCACTGGGTTTACATGAAACAGCATTTTCTGTCACACCCTATCCAGGTTACATTTGAAAACACACTTTTACATGTTTTTGATACAAATGTAAGTGATTTGATAAAAACATAATGTTGTGCATAATATAAGAAAGACCTTCTGCAAATTAATGAACAAAACCTTATTTTTTACATGCTTATGTAAAAAAATTAATTAAAGCTTACTCAGTATTCTAAAAATGTATATTTTCTTTAACATTGCACCCTCTCAATTAGCTCTCCTGTTTTAAGACAGTTTTGCAGCTTTGGTGAGAGTCATCTCAGAGAAACTGCAAAAAAAAAAAAGGAGAGACAGCATGATCCAATTTAAACGATCTTCCTCGGACAATCAGGCACAATCAGAGATTGTGTAGAATGGGAAGAAACTGGTTCGTTTCAAGCTGTTGAATTTTGTTTTTTGTGATTCCGCAGACAGTAGCAAAATAAAAAAAAAAAGCAGCCTTACTTCATGAAACTGCAAAACCTAACTCTCTAAAATTCAAGAGACTGGGAACATTGAGCTAGAGCTTTGCATGTTCACATGGTTTAACTGAGAGATTTAGCTTGATTTAAAGGTACATCCAGCAACATAGTGGACATATTTCTTTGCATAGTCAGTGTAAGGAATGCATTCATTTAAATTTAAATCCTTACATATCTGTATTGAAGGGTTAAATGCTCCCTTCCTAATAAACTCTAAACTTTCAGTATATAAACTCAGGTTTATCAGTTCTTGTGCAGCAACAACTTATAATTATTCATAATTAGCAACAGAGGAGGGTCCCCACTAGGAACAACAGACAGCTTCACTTCTAGATGTATTGTGCAGCTCAAGTCCTATAAAAAAACTGTCAAAAGATATCATTGTTCAGGGTTCAGGAAGCTTTCCGTTCCTGTCAAACTGATATAGTGTGCTGAAGTGGGCAGCTAATATCCACCTTTCATCTCTCATCTTATTGCAATAAGGCTGGGGATGCACAAAATGACTATTGGGTCAATTTGCACAAGATTTGCCTATCTTGCAGTTTTTAAGGAGAAACACTGCAGTTTGATTGAAACCAATGATCTGCAAATAGGATCTTAATATGAGACTTCACAGATCTAATCTTAACCGCCCCCCAAATGACTTTTACCCGATAATATCAAAGGTTTTATATGTTTAAGCCAACATCTGCATAAGTCCTGTGCTGTATGGAGAGACTCCTGACATCCCACAAGAGCTCAGTTCATAGTAAAGTGAGGTAGAGTGAGCTGAGTGTGACTGCCTCTATTGTTATTTTGATTGGAATTACTGGATCATGAGATTGCAGGGCCTGATGTGAAAGGACATATCAGAAGTCCGCGGGATTATCTTATATTATTATGTGTGCGATGTGAGCATATTTACAGCTGAGACAAGAAATAGTCAGCAAAATATTCAATGCATGAGTTAAATTTCTCCTAATGTGTCCCCAGTCTAACATTACACTGTTTCGTTGTGATTCTGCAGCTGCTTGTTGACTGATGCTTTTTCAGTTACATAACAAACTAATTATTTTCTTATTTGTTTTTTCTTATTTTGTTTTTCTGCAGAGATTGAAAAGTATGAAGGTGATGAATTGAGAAAAGATGGTGACACCAAGAAATACCTAGATATTATCAGCAATAAAAATATCAAGCTCTCCGAAAGAGTCCTCATTCCAGTCCAACAGTATCCAAAGGTAAGAGACATAACAGTTCTTTAGGGTCCTATATTTTATTTTATTTTATTTTATTTTATTTTATTTATTTATTTGTTTTTTTGCAGTATGTTCATGTGACCAGAACAATTAAACTTTGAAGCAAGTGCAAGAAGAACAGAGCGTGTGCAATATTGTTTCAGTAATTTTAGCAACATTTTATTCTCCACTCGAGGTTGGCTTCACCTGTTCACAACTGCTACTTTTTACACTAAAATCCCCCTGAGCCTCAGACTAGCTATTAGAAAGTCACCGGATGGTGTCTGTTTATTTTGATGTAGTCACCAAAAACCAAAGTTTTCAGCAGACTAAAGCACCCAAGGGTACAGTGAGGAACAATGACCATAAATCACTGTATGACACTGCTCTGTGTCTGAGTTATGCAACGTCAGTACTGACAAAGTCTGAAACGTGGCCTAATGAGGCTGCTCCGTCAGGCAGCTAAGCAACAACACACAGCTGCTTGAGGAGCAGCAAAAGGCTTTACTGCCACTGCAGTCACGGAAAGCTCCACTGCCCTTGAGTTTAAACATTCATGCAAAAGTCTTAAATACACTTCATACTTCTATTTACTGTCTTTTTTTTTGTCTTGTCATAACATCTCTGTGTCCAGCTACCATTTAGATAACAAATTTGACATATATTTTAAATGACCGATCAAGTCAAGGTTAAAATCAGTGTGAAATTAGTAATATATCAGTTTTATTTTTTTCACCCTTTAAAACCTTGTTACAGTATGTTTATATATTTTTGGTTTTGAGAAATATGATTGACTGAATTGTCAAATAGTTACCTGATACTCGCTACCTCCCATCTCTCTTCCTTTAAAAGGGAACCTAATAAAAGTAAATATACACTCACTGGCCACTTTGTTAGGTATACTTGTTTAACTGTAACACAAATAATTAGTCAGCCAATCACATGGCAGCAACTCAGTGCATTTAGGCATGTAGACATGATCAAGACGACATGCTGAAGTTCAATCCGAGTACAGAGGATGGTCCAAACAAGAGAAAATATCCAGTGATATCCAGTTCTCTCTTTGTTGATATCAGAGGTCAGAGGAGAATGGCCAGACTGCTTTGAGCTGACAGGAAGGCAACAGTAACTCAAATAACCACTCATTACAACCAAGGTATGCAGAAGAGCATCTCTGAACGCACACCAAATTGAACCTTGAGGCAGATGGGCTACAGCAGCAGAAGACCACAACTGGGTGCCACTCAGCTAAGAACAGGAAACTGAAGATACAAATTCACACAGGCTCATCAAAACCGGACAATAGAAGACTGGAAAAAACGTTGCCTGGTCTGATGAAGCTCAATTTCTGCTGCGAAATTCAGATGGTAGGGTCAGAATTTCACGTAAACATGAAAGCATGGATCCATCCTGCCTTGTATCAATGGTTCAGGCTGCTGGTGGTGGTGTAATGGTGTGGGAGATATTTTCTTGGCACTCTTTGGGCCCCTTAGCACCAACTGAGCATCATTTAAACACCACAGCCTACCTGAGTATTGTTACTGACCATGTCCATCCCTTTAGGACCACAGTGTACCCATCTTCTGATGGCTGCTTGCGGTGTTCCTACAAAGCTACACTGCTAACGAAAATGAATGTATGATTTATAGTCAAAATAGGATTTATTTCAGCACACAGCCTCCCTCTTTCATTCCTGTAACCACCTTCTTGAAACGGCCAGCATCATCATATTTTTGCATATCCAAACACCTGCTGATATCTCCCATAATGTTCAAATGTGAGTGTGTTTATCCTGACAGGAAATTTGTGTCTTTGTTTTGGGCTAGTTTGTATACAACACAGAGATGGCAGTCAACAAGCAAAAGACTGTGTGTCACCAACTGTTGTACAAACCTTAGCTGAGACACATATTGGAACACATCCAAAGATCGCTCCCAATACCTGAATAATATTAATCCCACATTCAGAACCACCTACTTCTGAAAACCTAATACGGAATATCCAAATGGAATATACTGTTTTCACTACCTGTATCAAATTCAGTATCTTGTAAGTATTTTCAAAAATAGTGAAATATTACTGCATGTTAACTTAGGTAGTGAGAGGAGGGGATCCTCAACAAAACACAACCGGTGTCCATTTTTTAGTCTTTTAGTGAAAACTCTCAATTTAAGTTCCTTTCTTTAACATCTTGTTTCATTATCCAGTAGTTCTTTCTTAAGACAATACTGTACAGTCGCTGCTACTATTCTGATACTATGCAGTTTTTTGTACATTTAATACTTAACCATCATATGATGGTTTAAATCTAGTTGGGCGTTTTTTGTGTTTTATTAAGACTAGAAAATAGAGGGTTTCAGAAGGAGAGAGGAATCTAAAAACTGTCAGAAACACAGGCCATGCTTTAGTCCAAGGAACCCCACAGGACACTCCATACAAATCAATTTGCTGTTTCCTTCTCAGGTCAGCATTAAGCAAGCAATTAAGCTTTGCTCAAGACCTCTTCACTTTATTAAATTGATTTGAAATCTATGAAAAGCAGTGACTGAATTGGTTTCTTGGGAAAAGAAAGACTCAGAGATGTGTTTCTGCACTTCTGTTTTTGCCACATCTAAACATAGCACAAAAAGTAAGGAAATTTGTGTTTGGTCGATTATTTCTTTGTTGTAACAGTGATTCTTGGCAATAAATCTCATACCGTTGGAAATCCTGTTTATTTCCCTTTAAATGGTGCCACATTTGTAAGGAAAATGCATCTGTGGGTTGAGCAGCAGAGTTGAGTATGTGGGTTGCGCCCATGAAGAACTTGCCAAATCTTCTCTGCCAATGCCAAACAGCTTATTCTGTTATTGACTCTTGTTTGGTGTCGTTTATTGGATTGGATGATTGAAGTCATGTGCACTGGAACCTGAACATGTGGAGGATGAATCCAGATTCTGTCTATGGCAGTTGGATCATGGAGAGAAGACACGGAGGACACTATGCCGATTCCTGCACCGATAAAGTAACACCTTTTGGTGGAGGCAGTGTGATGATGTGGCATCTCTCTCACTGGAAAAACAAGGCTTGTCTTCATTGGAGGCAATCTCAATGCAGAGAGATATCGAGGTGAGATTCTGCAACCAGTGGCAATCCCATATCTCCACAGTCTGGGACCGAAGTTTATTATCAAATATAAGACATGTTTTCTTTCAAAATAACATTCTCACTGTGAATGTTGAATTGTCATTTTGTTTAGAGCACATATACTGCTTTTAAAGGCAAAAAAAAAAATATGTTGGGAGTTTGAAAAGTTTAGTTCATGCTCTTATCTGTGTGTTAGCTTTTGGATGGGTGTGAAGAGGACTGACACATACTACAGGCATCCATCAGTCCAATGATTGAGACTTTCTCTTATAATGTCAAACATATGGATTCTGTGGAAACATCAATTTTCTTCTTGAAAACTAAAAATTGGAAGCAAAATTAAATTTCTGTAGATAGAGCATGTCCTGCTTTATATCCTACCTGCTGATTAATTGCATTCACTTCGTGTCCCAAGTGTGAGTCTGCTCCTGATTAGATGGTTAATGAAAATCAGTGGGGCTTGCAGTCAAGAAAACCTGAGAAGCACTGAGGTACATAACAAATATATTAAAAATGCTTTTTTTTTTTTATCATTACAAACATGAAATTCACAGGTACAATAGAGAAGCACAAAATTTTAGTTCCATGTAATGAATATAAGAGTGCCAGCACTGCACAGTAAGCAAAGCTGCAGTCCAGAGGGACAAAACAGTTGTCCAACAACAGCTTCTGTGACCTGATTGCACAGTCAGCACCCCACAAGACTGCTGTGTCACTATCTTAAACGTCTTGGTAACACTGCACTTTCAGTTAATGGTAATTTGCCATATGAAGCAACTCTTTGATCAAGTACATGCCCCACAAAGAGAACTAAAAGAAAGTAGTGCAGAGCTTGGAACCATGAGGTAAATGAAGCACAGCGTCCAAAGAATGTTTAATTTAGATGCATATTTTCAGAAAAAAAAAAAGAATGATTGTGCATCATGGCTACATGGATATGAATATGAAAGCTCAGTTTACTGATCACTATATTTGATATTTTACTTTGACAACATCTGGCCCTGCTGAGAGGCACAAACTAATTGGTTTTGTTTTACTGGAACTTTTATGTTTGACACTTTTGTGTTATTCTCCCATGTCAACTCTTCAGTCTGTCCAGTCTGACTTTCTGTCACTGGTGGCTGAGCAAAAACATAAAGTGTCATAAATCTATTCTGTCTCATTCTGTCTCATGTCAGTAGTTGGACAGTACTCATTCCTGCTTACAGCTTCCACCTCACTGATGACTAATTAATTGCAAAGTAATTAAATTACTGCGTGGGAGAATCCTTCTGAGTAATTTTAGATTTGACAAGATCACTTGATGTATTGTAAATGATTATCAGCAAAACTACCCGTGTTAATGAAATCACTCCTAATGGCACATTGATAGACACATGCTGTAGCTTGTTAAAATTTCAGCTTATAAAAAGTCCTGTTTAGTCTAATTCATTGATGCAATGTACTGTAGATTCATGTTTCAGTACCGTAGCAGTGACAATTACATAAAAAAAAAACCCCAAAAAAAACAAGGCTCATAAATAAATCATTATAACACAATGCAGGGACAGTCAAGTGTGTAACAATGCCACACAAAGTCAGTGACCGAAACACACGTCACACAATATGCATGTTAGTCAATACAGCATCACTTGGCTGCATTTCAAACATATACAGATGCAGACAGTGCCATGAAGTCAATACCAACACAGCATAGGAATATAGCATTTATTTAGCATGGACAGTTCGTAACCTACACATACTTTAAAATTATAAAACAAAAATGTCAATTTATTGTCTCTGGGCAGAGCTACCACTGATGCACAGCAGCCACAGTTACAGATTTAGCAGATTTTGGCAATTAAGTGTTTCAAGAGAGAAGAGAACATTAATAGAGGAAAACATATCTAACCCTAACCAAAAGCTGCAGCATAGAACTTATTCTTTTAACAGTTCTTTTTTTTCTCCCCACAAAACCCGTAAAACTATACTTTAATCTATATACCTACATACTGAAACCACACTGATGTGCTAAAACATTATGATAAATATCCCCTCATCGAATGCTTCTGAAACAGCTCAAATCTCAAAGCCATGGACTCTACAATACCTCTAAGGGACCCTGTGGTATTTGGCACCAAGATGTCAGCAGTAGATCCTTAAAGTTGTGAGTTGGAGCAGATCTGATTTGTTTCTGTATATCCCCCCAACACCGTGTTGCTTGTTTATGGTTTGCCCATCTGCAAATTACACACCACTGTGACCAGGTGTACTCCACAAGCCTTGCCATTTTAGGTATGCTCTGCCACAGTTGTCTGACCATAACCATTACCATAAGCATTTCTTCACGATCAAACACACTAACTAAAAGACTTTTCACTTTCCAACATATCTGCATCTGAGATCTTGAAATGCACTGTTGTTATGAGATGATGCGATTCCCCACATTTGTGAGTGTTCAGAATGTTTTGGCTCATCGGTATGCAGCTATTGCATTAATGTTAGAGTTAAAAGTTCAACATTAGTAGAATTCCAATGGAAATACTCAGAAAGTAGTAGTATAATGTAACAGTAGCCAACCTCAAAACCATGCAAAAATACAGAGCTTCCTGTATTAATCTTGATGAAATTGTGCAGCAGCATGTGTAAGATAGATGAATTTGGCTTGGTGAAGCTGCAGCTTCTACACCACGTTTATATTTTTATCATACTTGCGGTTATAGACTGACCCATCAGGTAATGACCTGTGTGTTTTGTGCAATGCCTTCTGCAAAATCTACATTAGGTTTTCTGTTGTTTTATGGCCTGTGAAAAAAAGAAATTTAGCCTTGAGGCATTGCTTCAATGATCTTACTACCATTTCTATTTTTAATCTCCCCTGAAAACACAATGAAACTTTGAAACAGTATTGAGTTAAGTTAGTGGGTGATAAGAAAGTTCACCTGTACCTGTCCTCTTTTGATATGTAAACAAATGGTTCTTACACAGGGTTCTTATGAAAGTCTTGAATTTAAGCTCTAAGGTTACTATTTGCTCAGCAAAAACAATATGATTAAGATAATCAGCAAAGACAATATCATTTATCTAGGATTTATCCTGTGCTGTTTAATGAGACAGTTTGATTAGCATCTTATAACCTTGGAATATGAAATGGTTTTTAATTGGTTGACCTTGTCAGCTACCTTGAGTGCAGTGCTAGGGTTGTTCTGCAAATCTGAATATATGAGAATGTTCTAAAAAACAGTTTTCCCCTTTTTATTAGAATAAATTTGATGTAGTCAAAAACAAAATGGGCATTTCTGTTCTTATCACATTTCAACCTGGCATTTTCAAACTATTATCTCAGCAGGGTATTTTATTTAACTATCCCTTCTGTAGGTAAATGCAAGGCCCAAAATATATTAAATTGTATGTTGTCCTTGTGGATGCCACAATTTTGAGCTTATCGGTCTTGGGTTATTGTGACCTTTAAATAGTGCTGTAGCTGCAGTGCTGCCCGTACAGAAATCCCATTTTTGTCTGCCCGGAGATGTCAATGTCCCAAAGAAAGGCCTATCACGGGGAAAGGTGTTTTCCTTAGATAAGTACTGAATACAGTCAAGGGAGTGCAGAGTGTGAATGAAAATTAAGCACTTGTATGATAGCATCACAGTTCCACTTTGGGATCCCACTGAGTTAGTGTTTATGTGATGACTTTGTCTGCCACAATGCTACACATGAGATTTAAAAAAATGTAAGATTGTGCCTTCCCGTGTTAAGAACAGTCCATTTCTCCCAGTACATAATGCATTCATTTTTAGAAATGTGACAAAATCTAGCAAAATATCTGAATGCAGCCAAAAATTCACAGTATGCTGTTGATTGACACTATTATCCCAAAATGGAGTGCAGTATAGGAATCTCATGCAAATTGCAATTAATGGATAGATATCTACAAGAAGGTACGCACTGTCTATAAAGGATAGCTGTAGCCTTCAATACTGGCTTCAAAGCCAGCAGGGGAAACTCAGGGGGCTCAAAAAAGAAGCCAGTTTCTATCAAAGTCTATGAAAAAATGGCCCTACTTCTTGCTTGACTTGAAACCTCGGTTAACAATTTTCTAATGATACTCCGGCCTCAATCACTAGGTGAACCTCTTTAACATGACGTTAATTTATAAATTATGGCCACATTCGGAGTAAAATAGGCAATAAAGCCGGGTGTGCTTTAGGCTGTGTCTACCATTCGTCAGATCCACCCATTGCAACATCACTTCTGGCTTCAAATCACAACATGAAAATAAATAAATGTTTGGAAAAGTATTTTATTTCCTTCTTAATCAATGGTCTAATCAATAGAATAGAATAAATAGCATCAATGAGCTCACAGAGAATTATCACTTCACACTGCTTTTCCCCTCATCGCTACGGAACATTTTAGTATCTGTAAGCTCATTGTTTTGGCTTTCAAAGCCCAGTTTTACTTTTCTGATTCACTCCAACTCCTCTCATCGATCTTGTTTACTTCGGCAGGCAGATATTTTAGTGACAAAGCTCGGATAAACCCATTCTTCCTGTTTTGCCTGTTAACACTCAGCAAATGAAGTTAGAATGCAGCTGGTGAACACAGCGAGACAATTAATTCAATTCAATTCAATTCAATTTTATTTGTACAGCGCCAAATCACAACAACAGTCGCCTCAAGGCGCTTTATATTTTAGGGTAAAGACCCTACAATATTAGACAGAAAAGACAGGAAACCCCAACAATCAGACGACCCCCTATGAGCAAGCACTTGGCAACAGTGGGAAGGAAAAACTCCCTTTTAACAGGAAGAAACCTCCGGCAGAACCAGGCTCAGGGAGGGGCAGCCATCTGCCGCGACCGGTTGGGGATGAGGGGAAACAGAAGAGAGCAGAGGGAGACAGGACAAAAGGCACACCTATAGGAGAGAGCCAGAGTTAATAATAGCTAATGACTAAATGCAAATGGTGTATAAAACACATGGAGAGTGAAAAGAAGTGAGGAAGAGGAAGTGCTCAGTGCATCATGGGAAGTCCCCAGCAGCCTAGGCCTATTGCAGCATAACTAAGGGATGGTTCAGGGT